>WTXG01000565.1:0-13419 GCA_022496185.1 Multifurca ochricompacta | reverse complement strand
CTTGTTCTAGACCCTAAACTCCACATGCAGGTCGCTAAACCCGGCTTACAGATAGAGCCAAGCATTGACTGGACTTAAAGCCACAAGCTTCTGGCTTAGGCCTACTAAAGCTATCTATGGGATGAAAACCCAGCTACAACTAAGAAATTACTAATACCTAGTGCGCACTCAAGGAGCTCAAGGTTTCACCCGCTTAGGGTCCCTCATCACCTTTTGCAAGAACCCCGAGGGCTAGCCAAACAGTTCAGGATGAGCAGTAAACTGCGTCATCCTGTGGGTGTTAAGGTGCACAGACAGTAAATAGAAAAGCTCACAGGAAGAAGCTGGTGGGAAAGACTTTGAAGCTTTTGTGAGCTTTGTGTGCAAAAAGCGAGTTGGGCTGTGATGAACAAAAGGAAAGAACAGATCAGTATGAGCAGCAGGGCCCATAACCTGTCAAGCAAACATGCTGCTGGTTATACTGACTGTGTTAGTAGTGGGTTAGGCTAGAAAAGACAAGTAACTTCAGAGGTTAGAAGAACTCTATATTACTACACTACTGACCTAGAAAAGACAAGTACTATAAGAAGCGTTAGTCTAAAGGAAGTAGAGAGTAAAGTAAATGGGACTTACACTTCAGAGGTTAGAAGAACTCTGAAGTGTAAGAGATGAAACAGACACCCTTATATACCCATAGGGGCCAGGGGAAATGGTCTGTGCGCACTGGGAATAAGTCCACAAGTGCTGGGCAATGAACAGAGAGGGATAAAGGCCATTGGCCAAAGAGATATCACATGCTAACTGCGCATTACTAAGTCCATCACTAATCAGCTGAGTAAGGAGAGAAAGAAGTATAATAAAGATAACATAAAAAGTCCGATACTCCGGAATCTAATCTAATCTAATCTACAGCTGAAGCGATCCTTAGATGCCTGAAGCATCTCCAGACACGTCCTGTGTCAACATGCTATGCCCTAGTGACAGCCCAGCAAAGGCTTTGGCCCAGCTCAGAGAAGCTAAAAGCCAAAGCCACCAGCTCAGGCTGTGGCTTTCAACAGCACATACAGTGCCTCACAAAACTGAGTCAATGTTTTGCACTTTTGCACTGTTTGTTGAATATCACATCAGCCAAAACAAATATAAACAAAGTCTTGGTAGACCATAAAAGGTACAAGATAAGGGTTATGTAATGCAACAATGATTATGTAATTCTGATCAAAACTTGTGGAGCTATGCCCATTTCAAATTGGGGACTCATTGACTCAGTTTTGTGAGTGGTATCAGAAATATCAGAATCTGATGCTCCACCAAATGTACAGCAACCAATCCTTAATATATGGTTACCATAGTTGTCTTAATATTGATGGGACCTGGAATAGAGCTATTTAATCATGGTTTACATTCCCAGAATATTATAATTTCCCAATGCACCCCACCTCCTCTGCTCAGAAAGAAAACATGCTCTCTCTGGCCTCTGAAGGTCATTCCACTCATACTATTGCCTCCAGACTCAGCCTCAGCCAGTCCACAGTCTCTAGGACACTCAGAACCCTCCTTCCCAACCATCAGTCACCTCATTTTGGTCATCTTTCCAAGCTCTCTGCTACCTCTGAACATGCTATCATGATACAAATCACCACAGGAAAGGTTGCCAATGCTGTCCAGGCCACAAAGCACATCAATTCCATCATCCCCAACCATGTCTCTTCACAAACTGTGCATTGGTTCTTAAACAACATTCATTCAAGGCTGTAACAAAAAGAAAAGGCCACTACTCTCTGCAGTACATTGCAAGAAGCACTTAGCCTTTGCTTTGAAGTACAGAGAGTGGACTGTGGAGGACTGGCATCTGACCCAAACCTGTTGATTTTGGTCTCATCTGACCAAATCACCCTCTTCCAGTCCTCCATAGTCCAGTTTTGGTACTTCAAAGCAAAGGCTAAGTGCTTCTTGCAATGTACTGCAGAGAGTAGTGGCCTTTTCTTCTTTGTTACAGCCTTGAATGAATGTTGTTTAAGAACCAGTGCACAGTTTGTGAGAGACATGGTTGGGGATGATAAAATTGATGTGCTTTGTGGCCTAGACAGCATTGGCAACCTTTCCTGTGGTGATTTGTATCATGATAGCATGTTCAGAGGTAGCAGAGAGCTGGAAGGATGACCAAAATGAGATGACTGATGGTTGGGAAGGAGGGTCCTAAGTGTCCTAGAGACTGTGGACTGGCTGAGGCTGAGTCTGAAGGCAATAGTGTGAGTGGAATGTCCTTCAGAGGCCAGAGAGAGCATGTTTTCTTTCTGAGCAGAGGAGGTGGGTGCATTTAGTGATTGTCAAGGGTTTCATACCCACGCGGGTAAGCGCTGCGGGTTTTGCTGGGTACGGGTACGGGTATACAGCTCCCAACCCATGGAAACCTGTACCCGCGCGGCAGGTTTGGCAGGTATAGGCGCCAATTATGCATTGATAAGATCAGTAGAATTTCCGAGATAAAACACATCTGCAGTCACAAAAATACAAGATCTTGTCTGATGTATGCTACAGGGTGGCGTTAAATATGTTCTAGTATTATCCTACAAAATATCAAAGCAGATTAACAGTGTGATGTAAAATAAAATCCTTATCAGTGATCCACTTTCTTGAAAACCATGATACATCTGTTTATTAATGCGCGACCAATTCTGCTGGTCTGGCACTATCTAAAATACACTCTAGACTAATATAGACTATTCTATAATTTAATTATCAAATTACTTTATTGAAACAAGGCCCACGTGTGTCTACAAGCTGCATGGGGCAGTGACTACATTGCATCGCATGGTGGTCTGACCTCCTTCCTATTAAGGAAGGTTGACTTAAATGCGCAGAAATGTGCATCCAGGGACTAGGACAGTCGCGCTTGTATGAAATGAAACCAGAATAATAAAATAATAATGTAAATAAAGGATCCATTTAATCTTCTGAACATAAACCAACAATTTTTGAGGAATCTTGAGTAGCCATAAATGAACACATTGTGTCCAAGTGCTTATCTCCTTGACCGGGATGGCCTGGGCCATTTACCCAAAATGCGCAGAAATGCAAAGAACAGTCATGCTCATATAAAATTGAAACCAGAATAATAAAATAAAAATGGAATAATAAACTATCTTAATCTTATGAACATAAAATAGGAATCTTTGAGGGATCTTGAGTAGCCATAAATGAATGCATTGTGTCCAAGTGCATATCTCCTTGACCAGGATCTCCCGGGCCGGATCTCCGAAATGCGCGATGCAAGTAAAGAACTTGCACGTGTTTCATTTATGGGTAACCCAGGTATCAAAACAATTATCCAGGTGTTACCCTACCAATTTCTATGTGTTCATCAATTTTTTTTGCATTCTGTGTAATTATCTGACAGGCTTTTCATCAATGTTCTATAACATCCTATCTAATCATTGCTGTATACTGGATTTTAGTTGTGCTTGTATAAAATTGAAAGCAGAATAATAAAATAAAAATGGAATAATTAATTATCTTAATCTTCTAAACATAAAACAAGTCATTGAGGGATCTTAAGCAGCCACAAATGAATGTGTTGTGTATCTTCTTGGTCCGGGAAGGCCCGGGCCGGTTATCCAAAATGCGTGATGCAAGTAAAGAACTTGCACGCGTTTTCATGGTGACCCACGGGTAACCCGCGGGTTACCCGTACCCATAGTGACGGGTATGGGTACGGGTACGGGTACCAACGAGGATACCCAGGGTTACCCCTGCCAATCACTAGGTGCATTGGGAAATTATAATATTCTGGGAATGTAAACCATGATTAAATAGCTCTATTCCAGGTCCCATCAATATTAAGATAACTATGGTAACCATATATTAAGGATTGGTCACTGTACATTTGGTGGAGCATTGGATTCTGATATTTCTGATACCCACTCACAAAACTGAGTCAATGAGTCCCCAATTTGAAATGGGCATAGCTCCACAGGTTTTGATCAGAATTACATAATCATTGTTGCATTACATAACCCTTATCTTGTACCTTTTATGGCATACCAAGACTTTGTTTATATTTGTTTTGGTTGATGCAATATTCAACAAACATTGCAAAAGTGCAAAACATTGACTCAGTTTTGTGAGGCACTGTACAAGTGCAATAGCAATTGTCAAAATCAGTAGAAATCTGATCACAAAGTGGTTTGGGTCATGTGATCATGTTTATCATGGCATATCAAACTTTTTCTTTGATATAGCTTTGCAATACATAACACACCAAGTCAGATTTGGATTAGCTGAACTATAATTACTTAGTGATTGTCAAGGGTTTTCATACCTGCATGGGTAAGCACCACAGGTTTTGCCAGGTACAGGTACAGGTATATGGCTCCCAACCCATGGAAACCCATACCCACACAGTGGGTTTGGCAGTATAGGCACCAATTATACATTGACAAGATCAGTAGAAATTCTAAGATAAAACATCTGCAGCCACAAAAATAAAAGATCTTGTCTGATGTACAGTAGCCCACAAAACCATTCCAATGTTTGGCCATCCTGGAGAGATTGACCTACCACACAATGAGAATAATTTCCAAAATTAGTAGAAATTGGTAGATGATAGTGTAGCATCTACACTTCAATTAGAGCCTATACTAATGTCAATTGAGTCAGTGGTTCATGATATATAAAATGTTTTGTGAGGCATTATCATTGGAACAGTTAGGGATCAGCAAGGGTTTTCATACCTGTGCGGGTAAGTGCTGCGGGTTTTGACAGGTACAGGTATGGGTATACAACTCCCAACCCGAAACCTGTACCCGCACAGTGGGTTTGGTGGGTATAAGTGGCCATCAGTCATTGACAAGATCAGCAGAAACTTAATGATAAAATACATTTGTAGCAAACAAATGACTATATTTTATTTGATGTATGCTACAGGGTTTTTGTAAATATGTTCTAGTGTTATTGTTACATCCAGTGTGGGACATTCCACACGACTTGTGTGACAGCGTTTGTTCGTTATCAGGTAAGAAACCAATAAGGCTTCTTGGAGTTTATACAGGAAGAGTCAAAGTCAAAGAGGCTGTACTCTAAGACAATGTTGAACAGGAAGTACCAGAAGTACCAGGAGATGGTTGAGTTTAGAGCCTTCAAAGGGAAGTCCAGAAGACAAGCACTGATGTATTCAATAAGTTGAGTCTGAGGTCTACAATGTAGTTACAGTGGACTTATATACATAATTGAATGAGCATCTAAAGATAAGATATCACGGAGTCATGTGGGCCTGAATATACGAAAGCGGAGGGCGTAGAGCCTGGCTTCTGATAGGGAATTAAGTAAGTGTCCGGTCTTAGAGATAAGGAGATAAAAGATAACAGGAGACACAAAGATGTAAGTAACGAGTCAATATGTACAATCAGCAGTCACGGGAAGGAAGTAGGGCATGTGAAGGATCCCAGGATGGGGATAATCAAGAAGTGGAGAGTTGGTGGAAGGGAAGGGTCATCATTGGGAATAGTGAAAAAGAGTGGGTTGCTAGGCAAGGGTCGTAACATCACCCCTCTTCTGGTTCTAGCTGACCCAGCTAGAAACAACTTGTACCATCATCATCCTGCACCAAGTCCAGATAGTCGTCAGCTACATTACGATCATCCAGGGTACAGTTCTCCTTGTCTGAATCCTGGGGGCACCTATGGGCGCAGAGAAATCCGTAAGGGCCGCGCTGGCCACACGAGTAGCAAAGATTGTGGATGGGGCAGTCCAGCTCGCAATGCCTGAGTTGTGGCAAAGACATTTGCCACACCACCCAGAGGGGTTGATAATCGTCGGAGCAACGCCGACACAACGGAAAATACAGAATCGGCTCCAATGCAAATTGCTGCAGCAATGACGGCACCATTTGCAGTTGAGGGGACAGTTCCAACTAATGTGGAACTTGCTGTCGCACCGCCAACATGTTTCTCCACGAGGGTTCTTGTGCATCCATGGCATTTCAAATCGGTTTGGCAGCAGCGTTGGAGTGGCTCCCAATGATCATGGAGGGAGGGGTCGTGCATACGTGTCGGTGTACCTTTCAGTGATGGTCTGGTACGCATCTCCCTTTTCCAACCTTTTCCTAATCTCTACCAATTCTTGTTCCACCTGGAACATCCCACTCATCAGCCATGTCATCATCTTCGCATGTTCTTTATATTGTTTGTTGAGCGTCGTGCGTAGTGTTAGATTCTTCTGCAGTCTCATTACTTCAGCCTTGAGACGCGGAAGGCGCATGTTGTTCAGTACCTCGTCTATGGCAAAGGCCCAGGAGTTGTCAGCAGCCAGGTGCCTGAGCTGTTCGTCGCTCATTGTGTGATGGAGACACCCTGTGTACCTCTCCTCCAAATAGACTGGAGCTCCATAAATGGGGCCATTCTTCTTCATGCATCTGGCCACGTCCATCCCTCCATTGGTATAGAAGATGTACTTAGCTATCGCTGTGGTCCCATCCACCATGGTGATCTTGAGTGGGAAGTACATTGATGAGTTCGGGTTGTTTGCAAAGAACGGGAACTCGGGAACTTTGTCGTCCAACTCCATACCCAATAGATCATTTGGGTGTGGCTCCTTGCAGTGCTCAAAATCATCGTTGGGGTTGGGAGACTGGTTTTTGACTCGTGCTTCAGTGGCTTCGTAATCAATAGGGGAGGAGGGGCGTGTGGAAGGATGAGCAGATGGGAAATTCTCGACAACTACGACAGAGGAGGTGAAGCATCGACGGCGGCGTTGGCAAACAAAAGACATGATGGATTGGATAGTGTTAGAACGTTGCTGAGAGAGCATGTACTGGGGAATTCGATGGGGTCTGGGGTTGCTCTTTTAACTGTTCTTGGGCGCTTCTGGGTGTTGGGTATGGAACTCCGTGATAAGAACTGGAGCAAAGATATCTCCGGCTGGTTCCCATGAATTATCAGAGGCTGGGAATCCCTTCCACTTAAGTAGGTAATACAGCTTGTGCCCTCGGCCTTGTTGCTTCGAGTCTAGAATGTGTTCTACTTCCCACTCCTCTTCTCTGTCAATAAGGTCAGGTGGGGGTCTCAGGAAGTTCCCTCCATGAATGGAGGTTTCCTTATATGGGGTCAGAAGCTTGGCATGGAAGATGGATGGATCTTCCATTTCGGTGGTAACTGCAGTTCATAGGATATGTCTGACAGTCTTCTTATGATCTGGAAAGGGTCCATGATGTCGGGGCGCTAGTTTGGCCAAGGGGTGTGATGTGTGAATATTTCGTCCTCTAGCCAAACCCAGTCATTGGTCTGATAAGGTGTGAACGTACTTGGCCGTGCTGCCAGAAGTTGCTGCACTTTTACCAGGTTTTCATTGGCCAATTGCCATAGTTCTTCCCATTGGCCTATCCATTGGGTTACTGAAGGGACATTAGTGGGCTTATTGGTCCATGTGGTGCGCGGGGTCCAGCCCATGATGAGGGAAAATGGGGTGGCTTTTGTTGTTCCATTGGGCCATGAGTTATGGGCAAACTCTGCAGTGGACAGCCATTCTGCCCAGTCATCTTGCTGGCCATTGCACCAAAACCGAAGGTACTGTTCTAACCATTGGTTTGTGCGCTCAGACTGTGGGTGGTAAGCTGTCGAGATATTCTGTGTAATGTCTAATGTTTTGCATAGGGCTTTGGCAAAGGCTGATGTGAATCAGGTATCTCGGTCGGTTATAATCTTCCTGGGGAGTCCGTAGTGGCAGTATACATGGTTCAGGTAGAGCTTTGCCACTCCTTCGGCTGTGTTACGACCAGGGCCTAGCATCCCACTTTTCTTTACTCTCCCTAGTGTGGACCCTTCCCTTCCACCTACTCTCCACTTCCTGATCACGTCCCCATCCTGGGATCCCTCACGTGCCTGCTTCCCTCCCTGTGACCATTGATTGTATATGATGACTCATTGTTTACTCATGCTTATGTTTTTCCTTATCATTTGCCCTCTTATCTCTAAGACCAGACACTTACTTAATACCCTATCAGAAGCCAGGCTTTATGCCCTCTGCTTTCATATATTCGGGCCCATATGACTCCACCTTATCTTATCCTTAGACGCCCATTCGATTACGTATATAAGTCCACTGTCACTATGTTGTAGACCTTAGACTCGACTTATTGAATACATCGGTGTTTGTCTTCTGGACTCCCCTTTGATCCTTGACTCGTCCGTCCCGGTGTTTCTGACACCTTTCTGCTCAACATTGTCTCAGAGGACAGCCTCTCTGACTTTGACTCATCCCGTTTTACTCCAAGAAGCCTTGTTGGTTTCTTATCCGATTCCGAATAGTACGCTGTCGCACAAGTCGTGCAGAACATCCCGCACTGGATGTAACAGGCTGTGATTGTTTTGTTACAGGGAATGAAGAGGGCCGCTTTGGAGCAATCATGGTCGGTGATCGTGAGGATAGTATTGAAACCCTGTGATTTGGGTAGCTTGACAATAAAGTCCATAGCAATGGTCTGGAAAGGAGTTGACAAGATGGGGGAAATGGGGTGCATCAGTGGGACTTTCGGGTGTGTGTTAACTTTATTTGCTTGACATGCTGCGCATCCCTGTATGTAGTTCTCAACATCCTTTTTCATGTTGGGCCACCAATAGTCTCTTTTGGCAAGGGTGTAGGTATTGGCAATGCCAGGGTGGCCAGCAGAGGGGAGGTCATGGTGAAAATGGATCACCCCCCATTTAATGTTGTTGCCACCAGTGACAACGAGTCGATCTCTGTCTTTCCACCACAATCCATTGACTTCTTTCAAGTTGTGTGTGTCGGCCCATGAACAGCATAGTTCTTGGTTCATATTTTGGGAAATTTGTGCCCATAGGTCCATGTCATGGAGACTGACTACAGCAGTTTTTGCAAAGACTTCCTCTGGGAGAACAGTGACATCGTTATTGTCATCTTTGCCCATGTACATATCTGGCCTGCACGACAGCACATCCACTCTAGCGTTCTGGCTTCCAGCAATGTGCTTCAAGGTAAAGTTATACTCTTCTAGCTCCAGGACTTCTCGTGCCACACATCGACTGATTTTATGGGGTTCCTTCCAATATAATAGGTTGGAATGGTCAGTGTGAATGATGGTTTTATGAGGAGTTCCTGCCAGGTAGGGTCGCCAATGTCGTAATGCCTTGACTATGGCCAAGAGTTCTCTGTCCCAGATGTCATAATTCTGTTCAGCTGGGGAGAAGGTTTCGGAGTAATATGCCACTGGGTGAAGTATCTGTGTGGCATCCCACTGGTATAACACCACCCCATTCGCGAAGTGAGAGGCATCCACTTCTAATTCAAAGGGGTGGCTCAGGTTCGGTTGGATGAGCACTGGTTCTGAGCCGACAAGGTCTCTGATCTGCTCAAATGCCTGTTGCTGTGCCGTACCCCAATGCCATGGTACATCCTTTTTCAACAGATCATTCAATGGTTTTGCGATGCCTGAAAACCCTTTGATGAAGTGTCAATAGAAGTTGCAGAACCTGATGAATGATCGGACATCTTTGATGCAGGTTGGTATGGGCCATTCTCGGATCCCTTGTACTTTAATGGGGTCCATGTGTACTTGTCTTCCTTCTAGGATGACTCCCAGATACTCGACGCTTCGTTGTTCAAAGGAGCATTTGGCTGGTTTGAGATACAGGTCATGTTCCTGTAATATATCCAGTACCTGATGCACGTGCTCTCGATGGTGGTCTAAGTCATCTGGGGTGGCCACTAAGATGTCGTCCATATAGACCACCACTTCCCCAGTGAGGATAAGGTTGCAGAAGATATGATTCATCATGGACTGGAATGTTGCCGGTGAATTTGTAAGACCAAAGAACATGACATTGGGTTCAAATAACCCTTGATTTGTCTTGAACGCTGCTTTGCACTGGTCGCCCTCCTTGATCCTGACATTATTGTAGCCCCATCGTACATCCATCTTGGAGAAGAGGGACTTATCCCTCATGGTGTCGATGAGTTCGGAAATGAGCGGCAGGGGATAGGCGTTTTTTACAGTATGAGCATTGATTCGCCGATAGTCCTGGACTGGTCGCAGTTTGCCATCCTTCTTTTTGATAAAGAAGAAGGGCGAGGCATACTGCGACTTGGATGGGCGAATGTACCCCTTTGCCAAGTGTTCCTCGAGGAATTCTGTCAGCACTACTTGTTCAGACTGGGACAGTGGATAGATTTTGCAATCGATCGCTGCTGGCGTGTTGGGGAGTAGGTCTATGGCGTGATCCCAGGGTTGGGAGGGTGGAAATCGCTGTGACTCTTCTTCTGAGAACACCCTCCAATGCTGGTGGTAGGCGCGTGGTACTATGTCACTATAAGTCTTCTCTGTCTGCCCCTGTATCGCTTTCTGGGCCAATTCTGATGCCTTGGTGGCATAACAGTGACCTAGGTCTTCTTCACTTGTATCTGCAGCTCTTACTATCTGATGCCTGACTGCATAGTTGTAGCCTATTGACATGATGATAGTGGGGTATGAATCTTTATCCATTGTCGCATCGGTCCAATTGATCTTGGGTTCGAATGCAGCAAGCCATGGATACCCCAGGATAAGATCTTCATCTCCTAGGTTGGTAATCAGGAAGTGAATGACTTTTGTTGTTTCCCCAACTTGGACGTTCAGATCAGTATAGTGCATGATCTTTCCAGCATGATTGGCTGTTCCATCAATATTCCAGATATTCTTTTCTTGGGGAAGAGCCTGCATCCCCAGTCCCAAGGTTTTAATCATTCTTGGACTGATAAAATTATCTGTGGCTCCAGAGTCCACTAAGATGTCTCAGTCAGCCATCTTCTGTGTAGTCTTGAAATGAACTGGTATTTTCAACGATTTGAAGCGACTAGTATACACAGAGGTAACATGGAGTGCTCTCGCCCAGGCTGATGGGGTAGAGCTTATCAAAAATCCTTCTTTGCAAATGCCTTCTCAACAAGGATGGCTTGTACTTCCTTGCTCTCCTTCATCATATTTGCCCATATATCTTGGGCCTTCTCTTCCTTAGTTCGTTTGTCTACAGCTGGTGGGTTATTGTGGATGGGGGCCACAGGTGCAGCGTTTGCCACTGCAACTCATACCCCCTTCTTCGGACAGTCTCAGGACATATGCCCCTGTCCTTTACAGCAGAAGCACTGCCCTTCTTTCATCAGTGTCTGCCGTTTGTCTTCTGTAAGCGTGGCTCTTGCCCTGACTCTGTCTGCTGAGGTATCCATAGTGTTGGGGTCCCTCTGGGTAGTGTGCATTGGTTTGACTCCAAACACTGCCTTCCATTGTTCTCGAGTCTTTCCCTTCTTGGTATCGACTCCAAATCGAGTTTGGAAATCGAGATAGTCCTGCTGCTGTTGTCGAGCAGCATCAACCCACTCATCCCAATCATGAGGGTGGTGAAACTGAATGATATTTTTGACGAGCGGGTTTGGCAATCCTTGGGAAAAGAGGTCCAAGGTCGCCTCTTCATCCATATCATAGCCTGCCCGATTTGCCAGGCTCTGGAACTTTGCCACATAGGTGTCAAGCTCTCCTTTTTCCATTTGCAGGGATTTTAATTCTCTGGCTGCCTTCTGCTTTGCCTGTCCATCAGTGAAGGCATCTTTGAACCTCTGAGCTATGGTCTCCCAAAGGCCTTCGCTAGTAGTACGGTGTCCACTCTCTACCTGTTCGTTCAGCCACTCGAGCTGTTCCATCATCCAATCGTCAACTGCGTCACCTCTAATAAGTGAAAGGAAGAGGTTGGTGCATTGGAAAGGGTTGACGATTTGGGCAACATCGTGGTTGAAGTTCTTAAATGTAGTGAACTCCAGCATAAACTTCTTGCTCTGGGAGCGATCCCCTGTGAAGGTCTGGGGCAGGATCCCCAAAAGATGTCCTGATGGTGGAGGGATGTTCGGGACAGCAGGAGGTGGAGGAGGAGGAGGAGGAGCGGGGTCAGGGAGCTGGGCAGCAATGGTCGACATGTTTTGGTGGAATGGGGTGACAGTGTCAGAGGATTGTATTGATATCTGGGGAGTTGTCAAAGCAGGTGCTCTGATTGTGACAACTGCTGGTGCAACCAGGGGTGTAGACAATGCTAATACTGGTGCGTCTTCACTACTTTCGTCGACGTATTCTTCTGGTTCTGAGTCGGTGATGATTGTGGGTGGGTTCTCTCTCCATGGTCCGAGACCAAACTCTGGTGGAGCGGGAGCAGTAGTAACCCACGAGTGTCTGCTATCCGAGTATTGGATACGATACCAAACTCTCTTTTCGTTGTCATATTCTACCGGTTGGTATCTTCCGTCATGATAGATGTAGTATCCAAACTCGGATTCAAAATCCTTCCAGATGGCAGAGCCAAGTGTCTGTTGTGAAAGATTATTCTCGTCTCTGCGTTCGATGAGCTCTTCTTGAACAGGGTCTGACTGCGGCTGGATGAAGCCACGTTGGGAGGAGACTCGACTTGATGTTACGTCTGGTGTGGGACATTCCACATGACTTGTGTGACAGCATTTGTTCATTATCAGGTAAGAAACCAATAAGGCTTCTTGGAGTTTATACAGGAAGAGTCAAAGTCAAAGAGGCTGTACTCTAAGACAATGTTGAACAGGAAGTACCAGAAGTACCAGGAGATGGTCGAGTTTAGAGCCCTCAAAGGGAAGTCCAGAAGACAAGCACCGATGTATTCAATAAGTTGAGTCTGAGGTCTACAATGTAGTTACAGCGGACTTATATACATAATTGAATGAGCGTCTAAAGATAAGATATCATGGAGTCATGTGGGCCTGAATATATGAAAGCGGAGGGCGTAGAGCCTGGCTTCTGATAGGGAATTAAGTAAGTGTCCGGTCTTAGAGATAAGAGATAAAAGATAACAGGAGACACAAATAGATGTAAGTAACGAGTCAATATGTACAATCAGCAGTCACGGGGAAGGAAGTAGGGCACATGAAGGATCCCAGGATGGGGACATAATCAAGAAGTGGAGAGTTGGTGGAAGGGAAGGGTCGTCATTGGGAATAGTGAAAAAGAGTGGTTGCTAGGCAAGGGTCATAACACTAAAGATCTGTTTACACCAGTTTTTAATAAACTGAAGACACTACTTGAAAATAAATTTAATCATAAAATCAAGTGTCTTCATACAGATCATGGTGGAGTATGTGAACAAGCACTGAAAGCTACACTTGAAGATTTTGGCATAGAGCATAAACTCATGATGCCATATAGTCCACAACGAATGGAAGGGCTGAGAGATTTAATAGAACCATTATGGAAAAAGGCACAAGCATGCTGCACGATGCTGGCCTGTCTCTTGGTTTCTGGGATGTGCTGTTGAGACAGCATGTCATATCTAAATAGAACTCCCATCTGTTCTAATAAGTGGAAAACTCCACTTGAGCTTCTGGTTGGAACAAACCAGACATCTCATATTCAAGGTCTTTGGTTGCAAAGCCTATTATCATGTTCCA
>WTXG01000564.1:0-13430 GCA_022496185.1 Multifurca ochricompacta | reverse complement strand
TAGACCAAGTGGAGCTGCTATCAAGATAAGAGGAGTCCAGCCTAGAAGGTTCTAGGTAAGTGGAGCTCTAGATAAGGGCCCAGGTTGGGCCATGGCCAATTTTAGCACAGAACCACATGTATCAGTAGATAGACGTGTTCCAGACCAAAGGGCTAGACTACATATCAGTTATCTACTCCACAGTGACGTCATTATGACATCACACTGTGGAGCATGATCAGTCAGCAGAGTAATGCAGCTTACAATCACAGAGATAAGGCTCAGTCAGCAATACAGCTGACTGATACTTGCTGATTCTTGCTTACACCTACTGCTTACCTCATTACACTGAGAAATGTATATAAGACCCCCTGTAACAGCCTGTAGCCCCCATCTTGTCCTCTTGGGGCTGCAGCTTCTTCCAGTTTCAGAACGCCATCATTGTGGTTGAATAAACCACTGTGGGTGACACAGTTCCTGGTCATTGCTTGATGCATGACGTTTGCCTCTGCAGTATGCCCAATGACTTAGGTCACCAAACCTTTGCCCTTCTTGATTACTAAGTGTACACGGAGCTTCACCTGTTACAGTATGCGGCATGCAACGCAACTGTGCATCTTGCGCCGAGAATGGAACCCCCCATTGTTGACATCGCCACTCCAGGATTTAACTAGAGTGTTGTTATTGCTAGCATTATCCATTACAAGGGCAATAATCTGCAAATGGATTAGAAACACATTTCTAGGCTGAGGATGGGAAACTCACCTTTCCAATTGAGACTGTATAACTCTAGTGTTGCCCAAACTGCCTCTGCCATATTCTCTCCTGAATGCTCCCCAGTAAGCTCTTGGAAGTCAATCAGCAACTCCTCTGGAAGGGGATGATAAGATTATGCCAGTTGAATGAGGGGAAGAGCATGAACCAAGTTGCCCACATTGGTTACATAGTGTGCAACAATTGCCAAAAATGTGTACTGATTGCTCAATGTCCATGCATCCAGTGACAAGCACACCTTCCCCTCGAGATTCTGCTCATATGGATAAATATGTGGTATGAAGAAAATAAGATAATACTTACTGAGAACATTTTGCGAATGCCTTCAATTGTTTCCTCACCCATCTTCACAACACGCCGCTTGATCCCATTGCATTTCAGAATATTCAATGGACCACCATTGTGGTGTGTAAAATTCATCATCTTGATGAATTCAGGTTTCTCAACCTCATCAAACAGCTGGTTGCAGGCAATGATCCACTCAGTGAGGAGCCATTCAAATGTTTCTTGATCCCATGGAACCTGACCATTGCTTCATGACATCCAAATGTTTGAGAAGTTAACATTACTTACAGTGGCACGGGCTTTCTGGTCTTCAAAGGCTTTCTTGATGTTTTCAGATGACTTACCAAGCTTTCTTATGTATTCAGCTTCAGTGCGTCCATCGAGTCGCTTTTTTCCAGATGTGATAGCAATCTCATCAGGTGTTGGGGGCTCATCATGATTCTTAAGGATGTAATAGAGTTGATACATTGGCCTAACATGACTCGGAGATTATTTATGAGTACTAAGGGAAGCATCATCCATCAGGAATGATAAGCAAAAAAATGATGAGAAATGCACCAGTTAGATTAGATTTCATTGTCTTCTTAATTGTACAAATCTTATGAGCACCATGAAGGCAATGATAGTGTACATTCCATCTTCTCCTGGGGTACTGTATGGCCTGTTGGTGATGACCTTGTAGAATAGATATATTGGACTCCTTTTTATATTTCTGGTCATCTATAAAAACCCACAATGAGACAATAATGTGAGAAATGCAAGGCAAAACTTGCCTTTTTGGGGTGAGGGATTTTGAATGAGCTTGTTGGAATGATGCTGGTATGCGTTGCTGCAGTCCAGTGGGGGGTATCTTCATCTTCAATCTCCTCAACCTCGACAGAACAAGTCCTTGCCTTCTTCATTGGGGGTGTGGGCATCGGGTTCATCTTTATCTTTGATTTCAGGATGCATGCATGGCCCTTTTTGTTGCTGACCTCTGGTATGGTTTTTGAGGGTAACATATCAGCTAGCTACAAATTGTTAATTCACCTGACCATGGAATCACATTAAGATATCTCATACCTCTTCATTACTTATTTCCATAGCATTGCTAGGATCATCTGATCCATCCTCAGCAGAAGAAGTGCTAAAATCAGCATTGTCTACATCACTATTGACATCATTCATGACAGCTTGCTTGCACTTCACAGAGGTCTTGTGTTTGAGAGAATGTGCGAGGCGCCGTGGGACGATTGTACAGGATTCCCAAACTCATCAAGCTTCTCCACAGCAATAGCTGCGGCTAATCATGTACCTGCAGTGGTTTGGACTGGACAAGAGCATTGACCTGGAAGGATAAGTATTTCATAGCTGCACTCAAATTTCACTTGAATGAACTATTTACTACCTTGGTTTATGTGAGAACATGGTCAAATAGGTTTGGGAGTTTTTGATGCATCAAGCTGTTGACCTTCTGGTCCTTGGGCAGGCTGATCTGTCATGGTAAGGCAAAGCTGTAAGACTCCACCACATGGATAGAGGATCTATTTATTGCATCTTGGGGCCTCCTTAATGCAGCAATCTCACCGCAGTCAACAGAAAATTGAGCATTGTCCTTGTTCTTTGGATTAAATCATAATAATAGTAGCTTCATGAAAAATGGAAGCGCACCAGCTGTTGAGATGGGCCACTAGTGACTGGATTGTCAGGGCTCCTGATCTAATGATTATGATAAGATAATCTAAAGTGCATCAGATAGTTGATTCAGAGACATTGCACACACAACACATTCCTTCTTTCTTGTCACATTTAAATAACTATATTTATTCTACTTAATGTCATGCTCCTCTGAGCAGTATAAAAGGTTGCTACTCTTTAAGTGTTCACTTCAGTTTTGACCACATAAACTGAACTGAGTACTAGTTAGTTTATCTTATCTCTTGTCTTTACTATATTTAGCTAACGCTTATCTGCTATCTAAATAGGTAAAGATTCTATATTGGGGGAGTTTTGGTGGCTTAATTACAAGATTAAAGCTCATTTATTTAATGCCATCTATGCCATCTAATGCCATCTATGGCCGTTTTTTGACAGGTTTGGATGGCATTTGCCGTACCCGTAACCATCCATCTCGATTATTGACTTGAGCTGGTATGGTATGGGTATGGCACCGTACTACAGCACTGTCATACCGTAGGGTATGGGTACAGCACGCAGCCCTAATGAAAACCCTTGCTGATCCCTAGTTTGGGGGCTTTCAGCAGGGGAATTGCTCACAAGTAATGCAAAGTGATTTCAGTTTTCAAATGGTACATCTCTGAATCTTTGTCTGGCTGACTGTTCTGGTAGGTTTCATTCTGGTGACTGGTAGTTGAGGGATTCATCATCTGTCAAGGAGGCCAAGGGGGTCTGGGGTTCTCATGCTGAATAAGGCATGGTTGTTTTGGGTTCATGCAAGGGGATGTGTTGTTGTCACCTTGCGTTTCCAGGTGAGTAGTACTATTTCTTGTGAAGTCTGTAAATCTGTTCTAATGTCACAGCCAGGTGCTAGCTGTGTACAGGGTCAGTTCATTGTAAGAGTTAGAAAAGCAAGTAGCTCAGTCTTTGGAACAGAAAGACTATATTGCTAGGTAATACCTAGAAAAGCGAGTAGCTACAGAAAGAATTAGTAAAAGACAATGTAGGTATGAAGAGAATGATACTGACCTCAGTCTTTGGAACAGAAAGACTGAGGACACTAACTATGCGAATAGTCCTATAATAAAGTAAAGAAATTTGCACGACACCTCGTGCATTGTGTAGGACAGCCTCAATATGATCGATCTCAGGCCGCCATCTCCAGTATCTATGTGGCTGCGTGCCATGGCTGTATTCTAACACGCCCCCTCAGCCTGCACGCTGAATGCCCATCGCTTCAGTGAACTTCTCATGTTTCTCCCGCACAAGGCCCTTTGTCAACACATCTGCAAGTTGTTCTTCTGTTGGTACATACTTCAATTCAATCTCTTGGTGTTCGTGCATGTGCCTCAAGAAGTGGTGTCTGATCTCGATGTGTTTGGTGCGATCATGGAATTCGGGGTTTGGGCAACTGATATCGCAGATTGGTTGTCCATGTGAAGGGTAGTTGGTAAGTCATCCTTCTGGTGGATTTCAGCTAGTAGCCAACGCAACCAGACGGCCTCCTTCACGGCATGGGCTCCTGCAATATACTCGGCCTCAGTGCTCGATAGCGCAATTGAAGGTTGCTTCTTCAAGCTCCAACTTATCGCGCCTCCAGCTAGCATGAAGACAAAGCCCGAAGTCGATTTTTGATCGTTCACATCGCTAGCCCAATCAGCATCAACATAACCTTGCAGCTCAGTTCCTCTAGGTGCACCATGTGTGAAGACTAGTTTCGTGCCACTTGTGGCTCTAAGGTAACGGAATGCACGATCTAGGGCTCGCTTATGTTCCTCTCCAGGATTCGCAGCATGTCGTCCGAGTGCAGCAACTGTGTATGCGAGGTCCGGGCGGGTGCCGAGCATGGGATACATCAAGGTGCCAATGGCTTGCTGGTACGCCTTGACATCGACAGTGGGTGAGTCAAGTTTGATTAAGTGCTCATTGCGAGAGCAGGGGTGCTGATGGGTTGAACGTCAGATTTTCCGTAACGCGCCAAGATTTCTTCAATGTATTTTTTCTGGGAGAGTGCCATCCAACCTGCTTTCTGGTCGCGAGTGACATGCATCCCAAGAATCCAGGTAAGCTCACCAAGGTCTGTCATTTCATAGACCCTTTTGAGTGCCTCCTTATCCTCATTTATTTCCTCCAGAGTTTTAGACACCATGGTGATATCGTCAACATAGAGGGCAATGATGGATGGGGTATTGTTTCTGTGGCGGATGAACACAGCGTGGTCGGCCTCAGTGCGTTGATATCCTATACTTTCTAACTTCGCTCTGATATCTTGGTACCATACAGCCGCCTTGCTTAGTGCCATACACCGCCTTGACTAGTCGGAGTACCATGCCCTCAGGGATGTCGAAACCCAGGGGTGGTTCCATATATATTTCTTCCTTGAGCTCACCATTAAGATATGCCGACTTCACATCCATTTGGTGTACTTCAAGATCAAACTGCGTTGCCAATGCAAGAATTGCACAAAGAGATGCAAACTTCACAATGGGCGCAAAAGTCTCGTTGTAGTCAACGCCTTCGACTTGTGTGAAACCCTGTGCCACAATGCGAGCTTTGTGCCTCAAGACTTCCCCTGTGGGTCCACACTTCATGTGGAACACCCATTTACTGCCGACAACTTTACATCCATTTGGGCCGTGACAACCTCGTAGACTCCCATGCTTTCGAATGATCGCATTTCTTCCTGGCAGGCTGCATCCCACTTGCCAGCGTCGGGTCGCCCATGGCTTCTCTGTAGGTGCGTGGGTCACTTGCTAGGTCAGATGTCGCAATATTGACTTGTTCTGCAGGGTCCCGTCTAGTTGCGTAAGAACTGACAGAATAGCAAGGGTCGTCATCGCGGACAGGAGGATGTGTGGATCGTTTGGGTCGGGTGGTAATGGTGGAGATGGGTGTTGGTTCTGGTGCTGGGGGTTCGGTGAGTGCACTCTCGACTTCGCTATCGCTACTTGGCTGATGTTGGCTAGTAGTTTTCGTTGGCGTAGTTATTGTATGCGGCTGAATGTTACTGTTTTGCCTTCCTCCCTTGGCTCTGCATGTTCGGCGTTGTCAATTTCAATGATTACTTGTTCATGATGACTTCCCGGCCCCCCTTCATCGAATATGACATCGCAGGACTCAAAAAATCGGCCTGTAGAGCGATGTACCAATCTAAATGCCTTGCGCTGCCGTGCATAGCCAAGGAAAGTGCATTGGAGGGATCGTGCACCCAGCTTGGTGTGATACCTCTCAGGAATATACATGAATGCTCGGCATCCAAAAATCTGCAGGTGAGAGACATCTGGTTTGTTGCCGCTCCAAGCTTCTTCTGGGGTGGTGTTGTCTAGAGCGCGAGTAGGGGTGACATTGTGCAGGTAAGCAGCGTATTCTAGCACATTGTACCAGTAGGTTTCAGGCAGATCAGCATCAAGTAACATCGTTCGGACCCTGTCGAGCAGTGTTCGATTCATCCGTTCAGCAACGCCATTGTGCTGAGGAGTGTCAGGTGTCGTCATCTCATGTCTGATGCCTTTATCTTGCAGGAACTTCTGGACCGTGGTTGCAGTGTACTTGCCCCCTCCATCTGTACACAGCGCTTTGATTCGCCCTCCGTTTTGACTTCCACGCGCGCAATGAAGGTTTTTAAGTGTCGCATGACCTTGGATTTTTGCGCATGCCAGCTATGAAGACTTTCCATGACTTGTCATCCACCCAGGTTACAAAGTATTCAAACCCTTGGTGGGATCACCATGGTAGCTTTCGCACACATCGGAGAAGACTCGGCCTAAGACTGCAGTGGCTCTGGTTTCTGTGGACTTCTGGATCTCAGCGCGTGTCTGCTTTCCCTTAAGGCATGACTCGCAGGGGCCAGGTGGACTTGACTCTGAGGTAATGTCCATTCCCTTGACCATTCCCTTTCGAACCATGCGGAGAACAGCATCAGCGTTGAGATGCCCAAGTCTTCGATGCCAGGTATGTAGGTCTGCCTTTGCAACTGTACTTAGTGCGATTAAAGTGGTTTTGTCTTTAGGGCTAATTTCATCTCCTTCAGCTGGGAAAGCGTCCACCCTGGCGATGTGCACTGTCTCTGGTGCGACAGTATGTGTGTCCATGATGTAGAGGTTTCCTTCGAGGCGTCCCTCACAGGTAAGTACCCCAGTCTGACTATAGATTTGGCAGGTGTTCTTAGCAAAGCAGACATCAGCTCCATGGCTTGCGAGTTGGGCAACAGACAGTAGATTTCCATGCAATTCGGGAACGTACAGGACGTCTTGGAGAATTGTGTTAGTCCACTTGTTGTTTGCCCTCATTCGGACATGGATACTACCAACACCAGTGCCAAGAATTGAGCTGTTATCACCTAGGACGATCTTGACTGGGATTGAAAGTGATTTAAACTGGAAAAACCAATTCCTATGGGAACACATGGTACGTGATGCCCCTGAATCAATTATCCATTGCTGATTGAGGTCGACACATGCTGATAGGACTTGTAGCACTTTGAACAGGAGTACAGGGTCTTCGCTTTGGATGGGCTGGCTATCCGTTACAGCGACTTTTGCCGCGGCCTTAGCGTTAGAGGAGGATTGCTGAGCATTAGCACCTGAGTCAGTAGCTTTGGCTTCATTTTCCTTCTTGAGCTTCCAACATTCTTCCACCACATGCCCACACTTTTTACAGTGAGTACACCGTTTCTTTGGCTTGTCCTCTTCTGACTTTCCTTTTCCTTTTTTAGCTGCTTTTGCTGAGTGCGTGAAGTAAGCGGTCGCGCCAAGGCCCGATTCTTGGACACGGCGCTGTTTGTCAAGGATTATCTGTGATTTAACATGTTCAATAGTGAGGGAAGAGGGATTTGTCGTGGAAAGGATGGTTTTTAAGGTGGATAGAGAGGTTGGGAGTGAGGAAATGATTGCGAAGGCGACGAGCTTGTCATCCAGTGGTAAGCCAATGTTAGAAATTGTATGGGCAGCCCTGACTATGGCATTTATCTGGGGCTCCAGGGATTCTGTGTCCGAGAGGGTGGAGCGGAAGACGTCGTTGATAAGGTAGACTATCTTTTGTTCTCCTTTGCCTTCGTAGCAGACTAATAACTTATCCCAGCATTCCTTGGCCATCTTCGCATATAGGACAGTACTTAGGGGTTCGTCCTTGAGAGTTAATGATATCTGTGCTTGCGCTTCACTATCTTTGAATGCCCATTCCTCCTGTGCTTCAGGAGGTGCTGTAGGATTTGGCTGAGGCTCTGATCCATCAACCACGGACCACAATCTCCACAGTTTCAAGACCATTTGAACTCTGTACTTCCAGAATGTGAAATTGCCACCATCTTCTTCCAAGTATGGTATGTCATATTGACATGCTCCTTTTGTAGACGGTGCTGCTGCTGCTTTGGGTGCTGCTGTGCTGATTGGGGAACTCATTGTTTATGGTGCGTGGTGGTTTTCTGTCTGGTATGTAATCTGGTTCAATTTAGAGAAACTCAGGTCTCATAATCTGTAAGAGCTAGAAAAGCGAGTAGCTCAGTCTTTGGAACAGAAAGACTATATTGCTAGGTAATACCTAGAAAAGCGAGTAGCTACAGAAAGAATTAGTAAAAGACAATGTAGGTATGAAGAGAATGATACTGACCTCAGTCTTTGGAACAGAAAGACTGAGGACACTAACTATGCGAATAGTCCTATAATAAAGTAAAGAAATTTGCACGACACCTCATGCATTGTGTAGGACAGCCTCGATATGATCGATCTCGGGCCGCCATCTCTGGTATCTATGTGGCTGTGTGCCGTGGCTGTATTCTAACATTCATATCAAGGAGGATCAAGCTTCATAGCCAAGATATCAAGGTCTAGATTGGATTGTTCAAGCCCTGCAAGTTGCAGCAGGCATGCATGGGAGGTGAAATCAAACAAGGACACTCAGTCCTGTCACAAGATGAGTGGGATGAAGACTCCTAAGGTGTGGCTTAGGGGCTCAAGTGGGGGCCTTTTGTCGCGTTGAACGGATACAAGGGGCCTTATGTGCTTGGGCACACAAGGGACTGCAGAGAAGGGAATGAGACTTTTAGTTTTATTATGTTTGCTACGACAAAGTAATACTAACCTGCAGAGAAGGGAATGAGACTTTAAGTGAGATGACCCTTCTCTGCAGTCCTTATATACATGTGGGTATGAGTTATGGGCCCTGGGCTTCACCATCTACTGCACCCCTGCTCACTTGGAACTTCTTGCTCCTCTCATAAAAAGACCTTATCTCGCCACTAGACCTTGTCCTGCTCATACCTATACATGGCCTCTTCCAAAGATCAATTGCCAGTATCCATCTCTCTTCTCACATCTTGGAACTATCGCATCTGGGCAGACAACATTAAAACTTGGCTTCAGCTCAATGGCCTATGGTGTCTTGTCACTGGGTTGGACAAAAGGCCAACTGCGACACCTGAGATCAAGGACTCTGGAGGGAACATCATCTCAACCTCTGTTCTCGTCAATAGCACCCCTCACGAAGCCTTCCTCGGAACCAAGCCTGATCTCTCACGGCTTCGGGTCTGGGGATGCACTGCCTATGTACTGATTCAGCAGGACAAGAGACCGCTTGGGAGCTTGGGCACTCATATGGAAAAGTGCATCTTCATCGGGTACCCTCAGGGGTACAAAGCATGGAAGTTCTATCATCCTGGCAGCAAACGGGTGATAATCTCAGAGAGAGCTGACTTCGATGAAAGGTTCTTCATGCATCACACTGCTTCACGCCCCACATCTCAACCCCTGATCGCACGCTTCTTGCTCCCTCCCCTATTGCTCTGCCAACCATTTGGGATGATCATACAGAGTCACAGCAATCCGTTTGTGGGGGGGGAGTCCTTCCAATCCACCTGCATCTGTGACATCACCATCTCCACCTTCTGATCTGCCTCCTATCTCCACGTCTTCCGATCCGCCTCCAACTCAACCTGTGACATCACCATCCTCTGATCCGCCTCCTATTCCTATGATCTTATCTCCATTGGCTCCCACTGCCGTTCCCAGCCCAGACCCAGCTCCATCTCATCCCCAGCGCCTCCAACGGCCCAGAGAAATCTGGTTCCCTGAGAAATGGTCAGTCCCACAGCGCTACAAACAGACGAGGGAACCCACTCTGGCCGTACCCTCCCTGGATGCGAATGATGACCCCGACGATCCCCCTAATCTCATAGGGGAATCTGCTCCAATAACCCCCTATCCAGGTGATGACAGCATCCCTGATGATCCCCCTGATCCCATCGATGCCAACATCGCCTCTGCGATCGAGCCCACCTCCTACAGACAGTCTCAGAGGTGTGATGATGCTCAGCTCTGGCAGACTGCCTGCGAAGAGGAGATGGAGGCTCACAGACTCAATGGCACTTGGGAGATTGTCAAGCTGCCTCCCGGAAAGAGAGCAATCGGGTCCAGATGGTTCCTGAAGATAAAGCGGAATGCGGATGGCTCCCTTGACAGGTACAAAGCAAGGATGGTTGCCAAAGGTTATTCACAGCGCCCTGGCTTTGACTTCAAAGAAACGTTCACTCCCACTGTCAGGTACTCAACCATCAGAACCATCCTTGCCATTTCCGCACTGGAGGACATGGAACTTCGCTCTGTGGATATCTCCCATGCCTATCTCAATGGCGAGCTAGAGGAGGAAATATACATGCAACAGCCAGAGGGATTTGAGGTCGGCGGACCCGAGTATGTGTGCAAATTGAAGAAGTCACTTTATGGCTTGAAGCAAGCCGGCCGAGTATGGAATAGGAAGCTTCACTCTGTTCTCCTTTCCATGGGCTTCCAACAGGTTCAATCTGATCATGGGGTGTACATCTTTCATCATAATGATGTCAAGATTCTGATGCCAATCTTTGTGGACGATCTCACCTTGGCCAGCACGGATGGAGCCAAGATTGATTCCATTATCTGTGAACTAGCTATGCACTTCAAGCTGTGAGATCTAGGACCCACCACTCAGCTTCTGGGCATGGAAATTCATAGGGATCGCCCAAATCGGCACCTCTTTCTCTCTCAGAGTCAATATATCTCCGATCTTCTTCAGGATCATGGGTTGCATGATTGCAAACCCATGTCCACTCCGTTGGACCCTGGATCTCCCTCTCCATATCTATGTCACCGCAGACTGAACCTGAAGCTGCAGAAATGCCCAACACCCCTACCTCTCTCTTGTTGGGTGTCTGATGTACCTCGCAGTCACCACAAGACCGGATATTGCCTACGCAGCTGGTGTCCTTGCTAGATTCAACTCCAAACCCAGCCCCCTCCACTGGCAAGCAGCCAAACATGTACTTCGCTATCTAAAGGGCACAGTAAACTATAGGATTGTGTATCAACCAACTGACTCCCCCGAGCCATTCACAACATATTCCGATGCCGATCATGGCGGCAATCCAGACAATGGAAAGTCTACTGGGGGCTATGTGGTGAAGCTTGGGACTGGTGCCGTCTCTTGGAGCTCAAAGTTGCAACCACTGGTGGCACTTTCCACCACTGAGGCAGAGCATATCTCAGCTGTGGAGGCTGGGAAAGAAATCCTTTGGATGTGACAATTTCTGGGGGAGATTGGGCGCCCCATGTCCGGACCCTCCCTCCTGCACATGGACAATCAGTCTGCCATTGCAGTGAGCAAGAATCCGGAACACCACGGAAAGATGAAGCATCTTGATTTGCGGCTGTTCTGGCTCAGGGACGCAGTGCAGGAGGGGCTGATCGAGCCCGTCTTTGTTCCCACTGCGGACATGGCTGCAGACATCTTCACAAAGGCACTCGATCGGGCAAAGGTGCTGAAATGCACTGCAATGCTTGGCTTGGGCCCAGCATAAGGGTGGCACACTGACATGGGGGAGTGTTGCTTGGGGTCAAAGAAGCACCAAGAATTCATCTCTTGTTCGGGAATGATCGGAATTGACCCTATGTGCCAATGCACCACCCACCTCCACAGCTGTGAAGGTATTCATCTGCGCGACATTATTACATTAAGCATATGCGCTCCACAAGTGCTTATGGACATCCTATCTATAATATTCATACCCACATGTATATAAGGACTGCAGAGAAGGGTCATCTCACTTAAAGTCTCATTCCCTTCTCTGCAGTCCTTATATACATGTGGGTATGAATATTATAGATAGGATGTCCATAAGCACTTGTGGAGCGCATATGCTTAATGTAATAATGTCGCGCAGATGAATACCTTCACAGCTGTGGAGGTGGGTGGTGCATTGGCACATAGGGTCAATTCCCGATCATTCCCGAACCAAGAGATGAATTCTTGGTGCTTCTTTGACCCCAAGCAACACCTTTTTGGTTGGGGATCTATACACCTGTATTGGGTACAGGAGAACAGACTTAGGGTCTGTCTCCAGATTCTAGTAAGTCTTTTAAGTACACAGCAGACAGACAGTGAGCTAATACAACTATCTAGACCTAAGAGCAACAGCATTGGGATGTCATCATGGCCATGTCATTAGCTACATCATAGGGAGGTAGTCTAGATAGCATGGAGAGGGACAGTTGTGTGGATAGGAAGGGGCTGTGTCCCCAATATTTGTACAGACCTAGACACAGATGATAAGGTACTTAGTTATCAAGTGTAGGTTACAAAATTCATTCAAAAAACCCGACATGCAAAGTAAGTCGTAAACACAAAACCACAATAAATGTCACAACTGTTCCAATGATAATGCCTCACAAAACATTTTATATATCATGAACCACTGACCCAATTGACATTATTATAGGCTCTAATCAAAGCTTAGATGCTACACTATCCTCTACCAATTTCTACTAATTTTGGAAAGTATTCTCATTGTGTGGCAGGTCAATCTCTTCAGGATGGCCAAACATTGGAACAGTTTTGTGGGTTACTGTAAAGCAGTTGCTATTGCATAAACAACTGCATCTAAGCTTCTAAGTAAAACAAGGTGAGATAGATAGCTAGTAGTAAAGTAGTATCTAGTATAAGCTGGGCCATGCCTGTTTCTCAGGAAGTATCAGTGGTACTAAGGTAATATAACAAAAATAAGAAGGCATAGTCAGGAAGCAAATGGTGGGCAGAGAAGTCTGGGGTAAAGGGAATTCTCTTTAACAATTGGAGAAAAAGCCAGGCTGCCACAGGGGTTGTAACATAGACTCTGATAAAAACATACAATTTGTCATTATGTGAAAAGTTTGGAGATACTTGCTTTATACGCTATGGTTAACACATGAGAGGTCACATCATTCATTTTACACAAAGAAGAGAAGAAAAGGGGCCCATGAAGAAAGGATGAACACATCATCTATAAAAAATAGTAGGCTTGAGAGAAAGACAGCAAATGGGAACACATGAGGAAAGGAATGGTACTATGAAGCAAATGACAACCGTGACGAGAAAGAAAAAATGCGTGATGATAAACGGGGCTGGCGGACGGAATGACGAATTGATAAATAGAACAATCCCGATCCCTTACACACCATAGAGATTGGAGAGCCAAACTTGCTACCTACCGGCAACAGGAGCAGGGACAGGAGTAGGAGCGAGGGATGCCTGCTGCGCCGGCGAGCTGTTTCCCCCAAATATAGCCTTGAGCGTCAAATCGTTCTTATGCTGGCGAACCCTCTCCGTCTCCTCTGCCCCACCGGTCATCTTCAACTTCTTCCCACCGACGAATCCTTTCAACTCGGCCTCGAACTCATCTGACCGTCCTGCAAGCTCCCGCTCCCGGTTCTTCTGACTCGCCTCGATCGCTTTCA
>WTXG01000563.1:0-13436 GCA_022496185.1 Multifurca ochricompacta | reverse complement strand
TCGGGACAGTCGCATCCTTCCTGTAAACGATATCTCAGTAATTTCCCCAACATCGACCTCATCAGCAACCTTGACCCCCACACATTCTACGGAACATACACAGAAAGGAAGTCCGTTGGTCCGACACCCATACAGCGTGGGTCTACCTTAATAACCACCGTGTCCAATTCCCAGTTGCTTCTATCACCTCAGACGAAGAAGAAGTGTCCCAGTCCCTTGAAGCTGTAGAGCAATCCCTTCGTGCTATCACCCTCAGAACCCCCCCTACTCTCCCATCCATATCCCTTGCCTCCACAACTACCGCTATTGCTTCACACCCTCCAAAGACACCAACACCTCTGAACATCATGAGTACTACTGCTGCCTCCAATGGAAAGATCTAGGATCACCCCCCGAATCTTTTGATGGTCAAGCCTCTAAAGCAGAACGTTTCTGGTCCCAGCTAGCCAACTACTACTACCTGAATGAGGGTGCCTTCACTGATGAGAGTCGACGAGTCTCTGCAGCCCTCACCCACTTTAAACTTGATACACCAGCAGGCGAATGGGCCAGAGACCGCACCAACACTGCACTCCAAGCCAACCCCCCTTCCTTCGGGACCTGGGACCACTTCAGAATTGACTTTGAAAAAACAGTTCATTCCAGTAGAAAGTTGCCTCCTGTCCACCAAGGCCATGTACGAAATTCGCCAAGGCACTCGCCCCTTCAATGACTGGTACCAAGAATGGTCCACCCATGCTACTCGTGCCACAGTGGACGAGAACACCAAGATCTATGCCTTCCGAAGCATGATCAACCAAGGTCTAGGACAGAAGCTCCTTGGACTATCCCCCCAGCCCACCACACTCCGTGATCTTGTCACTAAGGCCAGAGAATTTGATGCAGCATGGCAGCTTTATGGCAGGACCACCAAGCCTCGACCTCTCCATCTGCGTGTTGGAGAAGCTACCACTGACAACCCAGAAGCCCAAGTCAACTTTGTTGCCTCTCCCCAGCCCAGAAACCCTAACACCCCTCCACGCACTACCAAGTTAACCCCAGAAGAAAAGAAGTATCGACGAGAAAATAAGCTTTGCTTCTATTGTGGGAAGCCTAATCACATCGCCAATCAATGCCGCAGCAAGACCAGGGCCATCCAAGGTCAAGGACCTCCTCGTCCTACCCCAGTAAGAGCCCTGGCATCAGAAGAAGTACCCCCCAAGCACCACGACCCCCCCCTGACTACCTCTCAGTATCCGCCACCAAGAGCTATGAAGATCCAGTACCATACATGATGGACGAAGACAGGCCTTCGGATTTTAACACGTCCTACAGCTGCACTGTCTGTGAGGACTTCTTGTAACCCCAGTGTTCCTTGTACGAGCCGCTCTGCGGTCCTAGATAACCTTGGTTTTGAGCATGTATCCTTGTTAGTGACTAGAAATGCTAGATCACCTTCTATTGTGCTCAAAGCAGAACTCATTGGACGAAACACTAGGAAGAAAATCAGTGCGCGTGCCCTAATAGATAGTGGGGCAGAAGGATTAATAATCCATCAAGACTATGCCAAAGCACATCACCTAACCTTGAGCACCCTTGCCAAGCCTCTCCACGTCAGGAATGTGGATGGAACTAGTAACGCTAATGGAGCCATTTACTACACTACAACCCAAATCCTACGACTACCCCTCCAGACCAATACCATGAAGAACTTGCAGAGTTCTATGTTACTAATATAGGGGACCATGACATTATCTTAGGAACTGACTGGCTACGTTGCCACAACCCAGAAGTAAACTGGAAAGATGACACCCTGACCTTAAAAAATTGCCCCACATCTTGCACCCTTACCACGACCCCTCTGACCTTTGCTTCAACACACCCCTCTTGCCCTGCCCTGTCTACAATCACAGTACAACCCCTGATGGACCAGACACTCATAGCAGCAGCAGAAACCTTTGCAGCCCTAATCACAGATCACCCCATGATTACCCCAGAAGAAGTGCCTCCCAAATTCATTGTCCATATCCGTGCCAAAACTACCATGTCCACTCAGATTGCTGCAGATCAAGTAAAGACCCCTATGTCCTTAGAAGGCCAACTCCCTCCTGAATACCTCGCATACCGATCTGTCTTTGAAGAGAAAGCCTCTCAACGTTTGCCACAGCACCAGCCATGGGACCATGCCATAGAACTCAAACCAGATGCCAAAGTGCGTGACTGCGGCATCTACAAGCTCACCCCTGAAGAACAGAAAGCCCTGGACGTTTTCTTAAATGACCACCTGGCCAAGGGATATATCAGAGAATCTAAGTCCCCCATTGCTAGTCCCTTCTTCTTTGTAAAAAAGAAGGATGGAAAACTACGTCCTGTCCAAGATTATCGAGCCTTGAATGAAATCACAGTAAAGAATGCTTACCCCCTACCCTTGATCCCAGAACTCATTGACAAACTTCACCATGCTCACTACTTCACCAAGTTTGATATCCGCTGGGGATATAACAATATCCGTATCAAAGAAGGAGATGAATGGAAAGCCACCTTTAAGACCAACCGAGGTCTCTTTGAACCCCTTGTCATGTTCTTCGGACTCTGTAACTCCCCTGCCACATTCCAAGCCTTCATGAATAGAGCCTTCGAAGATCTCCTTGCCACCGACCATGTTGTCATCTATATGGACGACATCTTAATATTTACAGACACTATGGACCATCACAGAACACTTACTCACCAAGTCCTCCAGCGCCTCCAACAGTTTGACTTGTATCTAAAGCCTGAGAAGTGTACCTTTGCTCAGACAACCATTGACTATCTTGGCCTAGTCATCACAGCTGGCCGTGTCCAGATGGACCCTGCTAAATTAGAAGGTATTACGAAATGGCCTCCCCCACGCACCCTAAAACAACTCCAAGCCTTCCTTGGATTCTGCAACTTCTACCGACGTTTTATCAAAGATTTCTCCCTCATTGCCCGCCCCCTCCATGATCTCACCAAGAAAGATACCCCTTTCCTCTGGACTTCTGACCATGACCTTGCCTTTTCCACCCTAAAGAATGCCTTCACCACTGCCCCTGTCCTCGCCCTCCCTGACCATACTAAAGCTTTCCGTGTCATCACTGATGCCAGTGACTTCACTATTGGTGCTATCCTTGAACAACCTGATGAACTCAATCGCTACCATCCCCTTGCCTTCCTATCCAAGTCCATGCTGGATGCTGAACGCAACTATGACATCCATGACAAAGAACTTCTTGCCATTGTTCGTGCTCTGGACACCTGGAGACACTACCTTGAGGGTGCAGCCCTTCCCTTTGAGGTGTGGACTGACCACAACAACCTGACTTACTTCCGCTCCAAGCAGAAGCTCTCCCGCTGCCAAGCACGGTGGGCCCTTGAACTGTCTCGATACAACTTCACCATTGTTCACAAACCTGGCTCTTTCAACAAATCTGATGCTCTGTCCCGGCGTCCAGACCATAAAGAGGGGATAGAGCATGACAATGATGAGCGCATACTCCTGGACTCTAAGTTTTTTCGTATCCAGGCCATGAAAACCACAGTCACAACAACTCATGACTCCACTCTACACCACAGAATCAAAAACTGCCAAGAGCATGACAATGAAGTCACCCAAGCCCTGACCACCATCTTGCACAATGGGCCACGCTCCCTTGCCAAAGGACTGGAAGACTGGAACCTAGAAAATGGCCTAATCCTACATAAAGGCCAAGTCTACATCCCCAAGTCCCAAGAACTACAAAGAGACATTGTAAAGTTACACCATGATTCCATTGCCACAGGACATCCAGGCAGATGGAAGACCTATGAACTAGTATCATGGGAATTTTGGTGGCCAGGAATGTCCTCCTTTGTCAAAGAATATGTGGACGGATGCGCCACCTGCCAAGAAACCAAAATTTGACCTCGACTACCCATCCCTTTGCAACCCAATCAAGTTCCAACTTGAGTATGGGGAACAATCACCATGGACTTTATCACAGATTTACCCCTGTCTCAGTCATACGACTCCCTATTTGTGGTGGTGGACCGGTTCAGTAAAGCCACCATCATTGTTCCTTGCACCAAAGATATCACTGCTCCAGAAACCTCCAAACTATTCCTTGAACATGTATGGAGACGCACTGGCCTCCCAGACCAAGTCATCTCTGATCGAGGCCCCCAGTTTGCATCCAAAGTCATGAAGGAAATGTGGAGCAAGCTAGGAGTACAATCATCCTTGAGCACTGCCTATCACCCCCAGACTGATGGAGAGACTGAACAAGTCAACCAAGAACTAGAACAATACCTCCGTGTCTTTTGCAACTTCCAACAAGATGACTGGGCAGAACTGATCCCCTTTATGGAGTTTGCCCACAATGCTAGAACTCACAGTGCTACTAAAAGATCTCCCTTTGAAATCTGGTATGGCTTCCAACCAGAGTTTATTCCCCCACTCCATTTTGCCACCCCTATCCTGTCAGTTGAAGAAAGACTCCGCACCCTAGAAACTATCCGTAGTGAAGTAGCTGCTGCCCTTCAGGTGGCTGCAGAACTCATGAAACAGTCGAGACCAGATGGACCCCTCCATGCTTTCAAAACAGGGGAGCTGGTTTGGTTGGAAGGGACAAATATATGCACCACTCACCCCAAAGCCAAACTCAGCCCCCGACGTCATGGTCCTTTTAAAGTCATACATTCTGGCCCTGTTAACTGCAAGCTTGAACTCCCTAAGTCATGGCGCATCCACCCAGTCTTTCACAACTCTCTCCTGTCCCATTACAAAGAAACCCCAGTCCATGGACCCAACTTCACTCAACCACCACCAGAACTTGTGAATGGGGAAGAAGACCATTATGAGATAGAGACCATCTTACAGTCTGCTCACACCCCTAACAGAAAGGGCATCCGTTACCTTGTCAAATGGAAGGGCTACCCTGCCTCAGAAAACTCGTGGGTCCCCTTCACTGAAATGAAGAATGCCATGACCCTGCTTCAGAACTTCCATCATCGACACCCCACCCTGCCTAGACCCCCACACCTCTGACAAACTTGCTATGGCACAGCAAGGCCCTAAAGAGGGGATAGTGTCATGAACTGACACCCTAGAAAACCTCCTGACCCCCAGAAATCCTCAGACACTCCCAGAAGACCTTGTAAAACCCTCAGAGACGAAGATAACCCTAGATTAAGACCAGAGAAGGGCCAGTCCGGACCAGGACCGGACTCCTGCCAAATTGGAGAGCTGTGGGAAGAGTACTAACAGAACCCCACAATGCCTAAACAGCAGTCCACAAACTGTGGACTGCGGATTTCTAAGCCCAAAAGTGGGGCTATTCTCATTGGTGGATCAGTAGGGAGTTAAAGCGAAGTTAACCTCCCCTAAAGTGGTGCACAGACCAAAGTCCTGGTTGTAATTACGTATATAAACCCTTTGGGAATAGAATGGACAGCTCCAGACTGTCCACTTGTGATCCGGTTCCTGATTACCTAGGAGATTAGCCCCACCTTGTGGAAGGCTTCTCGTCCCCTGCCCTTGAGCTGTTCGCTTCGTCTCCTTTGCACTTTCACCCTCACTCTCATCCTTTGCCCACTTCCAAATCCCTTCCCCTTCGCATACAACCCACTGTCCAGACAGTCGACAGTGAGTTGTAACATCAACAATACTCGCTTCCGGTGCACCATCGGGCCTTCTACCTCAGGTCATACAAGATTGCATTCTCAATGAGGAAGGTCAGCGATCCGGAGCTTCTGCATCACTCAACAAAGCCGCACCCATCAAAAACAAGTCAAATAAACCAAACATTAAATGCTTTTATTGTCAGAAAAGCGGGCACAAGGCTACAGAGTGTCGGAAGAAGAAGAAGGATGCAGAGGACAAGAAGGCAACGGAGGCAGCATCAGCCAATAAGGTGGTGAATGCTCACTTAGCTACCACTTCGGCATTGATTGTAGATGTTACAGTCTCTGCCAAGTAACCCCGTTTTCTTCACCCTCCCCAACGACGACCCCTCTTTACCGCCTACCTTACACTTCCTGATCACATCCCCATCCTGGGACCCCTCACGTGCCCTACTCCCGTCCCCGTGATTCGCTTTGGACTTGTTGACCTGTTGTTTACCTATGCTTGACTCTTATCGCGTTATCCTTTATCTCGTTATCTTTACGACTGGACACTTACTTAATACCCTATCAGAAGCCAGGCTCTACGCCCTCCGCTTTCGTATATTTGGGTCCACATGACTCCACGTTATCTTATCTTTAGACGCTCATTCGATTACGTATATAAGTCCGCTGTAACTACACTGTAGACCTCAGACTTGACTTATTGAATACATCGGTGCTTGTCTTCTGGACTTCCCTTTGAACGCTCTGACTTGACCATCTCAAGTACTTCTGGTACTTTCCGTTCAACATCGTCTTAGAGTACAGCCTCTTTGACTTTGACTCTTCCCGCATAACTCCAAGAGACCCCATTGGTCTCTTATCTGATATACGAACAACGCTGTCACACAAGTCGTGTGGAACGTCCGCACCGGACGTAACATCAAGTCGAGTCTCTCACAGTGGCTTCCAGCCGCAGTCAGACCCTCTTCCGAGAAGAACTTATCGAACGCAGAGACGAGCATAATCTTTCACAGCAAGTACTTGGCTCTGCCACCTGGAAGGATTTTGAGTCCGAGTTTGGATACTACGTCTATCACGACGGAAGATACCAACCGGTAGAATACGACGACGAAAAGAGAGTTTGGTATCGTATCCGATACTCGGATAGCCGACACTCTTGGGTCACTACAGGACCCGCCCCACCAGAATTTGGATTAGGGCGTGGAGAGAAAATCCCCCAGCCATTGTCACGGACTCTGAACCAGAAGAGTACGTAGAAGAACATAGCGAAGAAGCACTGGTATTAGCGTCGACTACAACCCCAGTTGCACCAGCAGTTGTCACGATCAGAGCCCCTGCTTTGACAACTCCTCAGATATCCCTACAGTCCACCAGTACCGTCATACCACGAAAATGTCCACTATTGCCGCCCAGCTCCCAGACCCAGCCCCTCCTCCGCCACCACCCCCACCAGTTATGTTGCCACCAAACATTCCCCCACCCTCGGGACGACTATCAGGTGTACTACCCCAGACGTTCACTGGGGATCGGTCACAAAGTAAAAAGTTCATGTTGGAGTTCACGACATTCAAGAACTTCAACCACGACGTCCCCCAAATAATCAACCCCTTCCAACGAGCCAACTTATTCTTATCGCTCATCCGGGGGGATGCAGTGGACGACTGGACGATGGAACAACTGGAATGGTTGAACGAACAGGTTGAGAGTGGGCGTCGTACCACGAGTGAAGGTCTTTGGGAGACCATCGCTCAGCGATTTAAAGATGCGTTCACGGACGGGCAAGCAAAGCAGAAGGCTGCCCGCGAACTGAAGTCCCTGAAAATGGACAAAGGGGATTTGGACGCCTATGTGGCGAAATTCAGAAGCTTGGCCAATCGGGCCGGGTACGACACAGATGAAGAGGCAACACTAGACCTCTTCTCCCAAGGACTTCCGAACCCGCTAGTCAAAAATATCATCCAGTTTCACCACCCTAGCGACTGGGATACATGGGTTGATGCTGCCCGACGACAGCAGCAAGACTATCTCGATTTCCAGACACGTTTTGGAGTCGATACCAAGAAGGGAAAGACCCGTGATCAGTGGAAGGCGGCCTTCGGGGTTAAACCTGCACATGCCTCCCAAAGAGACCCAAACGCCATGGATACCTCAGCAGATAGAACCAGGGCCCGGGCCACACTCACCGAAGACGAAAGACAAACATTGATGAAGGAAGGAAGATGCTTCCGTTGCAAGGCGCAAGGGCACATGTCTCGAGAGTGCCCTAAGAAAGGGGCGCGCGTGGCTGAAGCTACGGTCACACCTGTCCGCAATAACCCACCGACTGTCGATAAGAAAACGCCGACGAAGGAGGAAAAGGCACAAGAAATCTGGTCTAACATGATGAAGGAGAGCGAGGAAGTGCGAGCGATCCTAGTAGAAAAAGCGTTCGCGAAAAAGGATTTTTGACCGGCTCTACCCCATCGGCCTGGGCACGAGCATTACATGTAACCTCTGTGTATACTAGTCGCTTCAAATCACTGAAAATACCAGTACATTTCGAGACTACACAGAAGACGGCCGATCGTGACATCCTGATAGATTCAGGAGCCACCGACAACTTTATTAGCCCACGAATGGCAAGAACCATGGGATTGGGGATGCTGGCACTCCCCCAGGAGAAGAATATTTGGAATATCGATGGAACGGCTAATCGGGCAGGAAAGATTACGCATTATACTGATCTTAATGTCCAAGTGGGAGAACAAACCAAAGTCATTCGCTTCCTAGTTACCAACTTAGGAGACGAAGATTTGATCCTAGGATATCCCTGGCTTGCAGCATTCGAACCAAAGATTAACTGGAGTGACGCAACCATGGACAAAGAGTTCTACCCTGTCCTGATCACATCCATGGGGTACGACTATATGGCTCGACATTCGGCGGTACGAAGACAGAGGATGAGGACGAGGATGCGGGACATTGCTTTGTCACCAAAGCGTCAGAGCTTGCCCAGAAGGCAGTGGAGGGACACTCAGAGAAACCTTTGAGGAGGTAGTGCCGGAAGCATACCACCGACACTGGAAGGTATTTTCAGAGGCGGAATCGCAGCGTTTCCCACCTGCGCGACCATGGGACCATGCCATAGAATTCACACCCGACACCCCATCAGCAATCGATTGTAAAATCTACCCATTGTCGCAGGCAGAACAAACGGCACTTACGGCATTCCTCGAAGAGCACTTGGCAAAGGGATATATTCGTCCATCGAAGTCGCCGTACGCATCACCATTCTTCTTTATCAAGAAGAAAGATGGCAAACTTCGACCTGTCCAAGATTACCGACGAATAAATGCTTACACTGTAAAGAACGCCTACCCCCTACCGCTTATCTCAGAACTCATTGATACCATGCGAGACAAATCCCTATTCTCCAAGATGGATGTCCGCTGGGGGTACAATAACATCAGGATCAAAGAAGGGGATCAGTGCAAAGCGGCTTTCAAAACTAACCAAGGGCTCTTTGAACCAAATGTCATGTTTTTCGGTCTCACCAACTCGCCGGCCACCTTTCAAGCAATGATGAATCATATCTTCCGCGACCTTATTCTCACTGGAGAGGTGGTAGTATATATGGACGACATCCTTGTAGCCACCACAGACGACCTTACCCACCACCGAGAACGGGTGCACCAAGTGCTAGATATCCTGCATGAACACGACCTTTATCTTAAACCGGCCAAATGCTCATTCGAACAACAAAGCGTCGAGTACCTGGGAGTTATTCTAGAAAACGGACGTGTGCGGATGGACCCAGTGAAGGTACAAGGAATCCGGGAATGGCCCACACCCACATGTGTCAAGGATGTGCGATCCTTCGTTGGATTCTGTAACTTCTACCGACGATTCGTACGAGGGTTCTCAGGAATCGCCCAGCCATTAAATGGGCTGTTAAAGAAAAATGTACCCTGGCACTGGACGAGTGAACAACAACAAGCCTTCGAACGTATTCGAGATATCGTTGGCTCAGAACCAGTCCTTCTACAGCCAGACTTAGAAAAGCCCTTCGAGTTAGAAGTCGACGCATCGCACTTTGCCAATGGTGCGGTATTAAACCAAAGAGACGCAACGGGATTACTTCACCCGGTCGCCTTTTACTCAGAGACATTCTCACCGGCCGAACGAAATTATGACATCTGGGATAGAGAATTGCTCGCCATTGTAAAAGCACTACGACACTGGGGCCATACTTGGCGGGGACCCCTCACAAGACTGTCATCCACACCGACCATTCCAATCTGCTCTATTGGAAAGAACCTCACAAAATCAGCCGACGAGTTGCACGCGAAGTCCTCGAGCTAGAGGAATACAACTTTGTATTGAAACACATTGCAGGAAGTCGCAATGCACGCGCAGATGCCCTGTCACGACGACCCGACTTGAGCAGCGGGGAGGAGGACAACAATGATATCACTGTACTCCCCGAAGAAGTCTTTGCAAAGACGGCCGTCGTCAGTCTTCATGACATGGATCTATGGGCCCAAGTCTCGCAAAATATGAATCAGCAACTATGTCGAATGTGGGCAGACGCACATAACCTGAAAGAGGTTGACGGACTTTGGTGGAAGGACGAGGATCGTCTCGTTGTCACCGGTGGTGACAACATTAAGAGGGGGGTGATCCATTTTCACCACGACCTTCCCTCCGCAGGACACCCCGGCATTGCGAATACATATGCCCTGGCCAAACGAGATTACTGGTGGCCAAACATGAAAAAGGACGTGGAAACCTATGTGAAAGGATGCGCGGACTGCCAAGCCAATAAAGTAAACACGCACCCACATCCACCAGCATTATCCCCAATTACTCCTGTGACCTCGCTCCCGTTCCAGACCATCGCAATGGATTTCATCGTCAAGCTTCCCATTTCCAGGGGCTTTGATTCCATCTTGACCATCACAGACCACGACTGTTCCAAGGCAGCATTGTTTATACCATGCAACGAGTCCATTACAGCAGAAGGAGTAGCCAAGCTCTACCTGGATCACGTCTACAGGCATTATGGCATCCCTGAAAAGATTATCTCCGACCGAGACCCCCGTTTTACCTCCACATTTGCCAAGGCTCTCTGTAAAGTCTTAGATGTCACCCAAAACATCTCGACCGCCTATCATCCACAGACTGATGGGCAGTCAGAAAGGACGAACCAGTGGTTAGAACAGTATCTGCGATTCTGGTGCAATGGACGACAGGACGATTGGGCTGACTGGTTGGCAACTGCGGAATTTGCGCACAACTCCTGGCCCAACGGGACCACTAAAACTTCCCCATTTTCACTTATCATGGGATGGACGCCGCGCACCACCTGGACCGCAAAACCCACAAATGTCCCCTCAGCTGCGCAACGTATCAACCAATGGGACGAGATTAGGAAATCAGCCAATGAAAACCTGCTGAAGGCGCAACAGGCCCTCTCAGAAAGGCCATCAAAGTTCACACCTTATCAGACCAATGAACTTGTCTGGTTAGAAGGGAAGCACATTCGTACGTCACACCCAACGGCCAAACTAGCGCCCCGACGTCACGGACCCTTCAAGATAACAAGGAACTGTCAGATGTGTCATACGAACTCGAACTCCCATCCACATGGAGAATCCATCCGTCTTCCATGCTCGACTTCTGACACCCTACAAGGAAACGTCCCTGCACGGGGAAAACTTCCCAAGACCCCCCCCTGAATTAATTGATGGTGAAGCGGAGTGGGAAGTGGAGCAGGTTCTAGACTCCAGGTACAAAGGCCGTGGGCGCAAACTGCAATACCTTATCAAGTGGAAAGGGTTCCCTGACTCTGACAACTCGTGGGAACCAGCCGGGAATATCTTCGCCCCGGTTCTTATCTCGGAGTTCCATGTCCGACATCCAGAAGCGCCCAAAGACAGTTAAAAGAGTAGCCCCAGACCCCAGACAAATTCCCCAGTACATGCTCTCACAGCAACGTCCTACCACCATCCAATCAATTATGTCTTTCGTCGCCGCCAACGCTGCCGTTGATGCCTTCACGGCCACCACCGTAGTTGTCGAGAATTTCCCATCCGCTCACCCTTCCACACGCCCCTCCTCACCCATCGACTACGAGGCCGCTGAGGCTCGGGTCAAGAACCAGTCCCCTAACCCGAATGACGACTTCGAGCACAGTGAAGAACCGCACCCGAATGACCTATTAGGTATGGAGTTGGATGACGAAGTGCCGGAGTTCCCTTTTTTCACCAATAACCCAACTCCTCGACATATTTCCCGCTCGAGATCACCATGGCTGACGGGACAGTCGCCATTGCAAGTATATATTCTACACCAACGGAGGAATGGACGTAGCTGGGTGTATGAAAAAGAACGGCCCTGTCTATGGGGCCCCAGTCTATTTAGAAGAGAGGTACACGGGACGCCTTCACCACACCATGACCGATGAACAACTCGGACACCTGGCCGCCGAGGACTCTCGCGCCTTCGCGATCGACGAGGTACTGAATGACATGCGCCTTCCGCGTCTCAAAGCTGAGGTAATGAGACTGCGGAAGAACTTGACACTGCGCACAACACTTAACCAACAGTACAAAGAGCATGCGAAGATGATGGCGCGGTTGACCAATGGCATGTTTCAAGTGGAGCAGGAACTGGTAGAGATTCGAAAGAGGTTGGAGGCGGGGGATGCGTACCAAACCATCGCTGAAAGGTACGCCATACGTATGCGCGACCTCTCCCCCCGCGATCATTGGGGGCCGCCCCAAAACTGCTACCAAATCGGTTTGAGATGCCGCGTATGCACGAGAACCCCCGAGGAGAGACATGTTGGAGGTGCGACAGTAAGTACCATATCAGTTGGAACTGCCCCCTCAACCGCAAGTGGTGTCGGCACTGTCGCAGCAACCTCCACTGGAGCCGGTTCTGCATCTTTCGCCGTGTAGGAGTCGCCCCGACCATCATCAATCCATCCGGCTGGTGCGGCAAGTGTCTCCGTCACAATGCAGGACATCGAGAACTGGACTGTCCAGTCCATGATCTCTGTCGCTCGTGTGGTCAGCGTGGCCCTTATGGGTTTCTCCGTACTCACCAATGCCCACAAGACTCGGATAAGGAGAACTATACAATGGATGATCGTAATGTAGCCGACATTACCTGGAGCTGGTACAGGATGATGACGGTACGAGTCGTTTCTAGCCGGGTCTGCTAGAACCAGAAGAGGGGGTGATGTTACAGTCTCTGCCAAGTAACCCCGTTTTCTTCACCCTCCCCAACAACGACCCCTCTTTACCGCCTACCTTACACTTCCTGATCACGTCCCCATCCTGGGACCCCTCACGTGCCCTACTCCCGTCCCCGTGATTCGCTTTGGACTTGTTGACCTGTTGTTTACCTATGCTTGACTCTTATCGCGTTATCCTTTATCTCGTTATCTTTACGACCGGACACTTACTTAATACCCTATCAGAAGCCAGGCTCTACGCCCTCCGCTTTCGTATATTTGGGTCCACATGACTCCACGTTATCTTATCTTTAGACGCTCATTCGATTACGTATATAAGTCCGCTGTAACTACACTGTAGACCTCAGACTCGACTTATTGAATACATCGGTGCTTGTCTTCTGGACTTCCCTTTGAACGCTCTGACTCGACCATCTCAAGTACTTCTGGTACTTTCCGTTCAACATCGTCTTAGAGTACAGCCTCTTTGACTTTGACTCTTCCCGCATAACTCCAAGAGACCCCATTGGTCTCTTATCTGATATACGAACCAACGCTGTCACACAAGTCGTGTGGAACGTCCCGCACCAGACGTAACAGTAGAGGTAGCCTG
>WTXG01000562.1:0-13466 GCA_022496185.1 Multifurca ochricompacta | reverse complement strand
GACTTTGACTCTTCCCGCATACTTCCAAGGGACCCCATTGGTCTCTTACCTGATACACGAACGAACGCTGTCACACAAGTCGTGTGGAACGTCCCGCACCAGACGTAACAACCTGGTGAAGATAACTTGAAGAAAATTCACCACCCATGCCGACTGCGACTGCATACAAACTAGCGACTACCAACAATTTTCACGTGTGAACTAAGCACATTGACACCTGTTATCTCATATGCACCAACTTATTGTTAATTAGTCCAACTGTTGATTTACTTAGTTTACAAGTCTTGTTCTATCATCTTAAGTAGAGATTGCATGTAAATGGGCTCAAGTAGTAGTGAACAGCAATTGTGATCTGTCCCACCCACTTCCTTTTGTGCTGCATCTTAAGTCACTTCAACTAATTGACTTGTCCAATCTTTCTGTTTGCTGTGTCACCCAATTATTACCTGTTAACCCTGTGTTGAGGACCTATTGTCTCTAAGTAGATGGCACTGTCAATCCATGTAAATGGTAAGAAGACCAGTTGAAACTGGTCTAAGGACCGCTTCTGGACTGTTCTTAACTGGTTCTCATTAGTCCAGTCGGTTATTTTCAAGGAAGCAGACTGAGTGGACCAGTTCTGGTTCCGGTTCATGCCTAAAATGGAAAAAAACCAGACTGGACCAGACTTTGAAGTGCTATTAGTAACATTCATAGTTGTAGCTGGGTTTTGTCCCATAGATAGTCTTAGTAGGCCTATAGCCAGAAGCTTGTGGCTTTAAGTCCAGTCAATGCTTGGCTCTATCTGTAAGCTGGGTTTAGCGACCTGCATGTGGAGTTTAGGGTCTAGAACAAGGCATGGGTGTCAAACAATCATGCTGCTGGTTATACTGACTGTGGTTAGTAGCTGTTGACATGGGATGTGTCTGGAGATGCTTCAGGCATCTAAGGATCGCTTTAGCTGTAGATAAGATTAGATTAGGTTCCGGAGTTTTGGACTTTTTATGATATCTTTATTACATTTCTTTCTCACCTTACTCAGCTGATTAGTGATATCCTTAGTAATGTGCAGTAAGCACATGATATCTCTTTGGCCAATGGCCTTTATCCCTCTTTGTTTATTGTCCAGCACTTGTGGACTTATTCCCAGTGCGCACAGACCATTTCCCCTGGCCCCCATGGGTATATAAGGTGTCTGTTTTGTCCTTTACACTTCAGAGTTCTTCCTCTGAAGTGTAAGTCGTCTTTACTTTACTTTCTACTTTTCCTTTGACTAACATTCTCTGTGTAGTTAACTTGTCTTTTAGGTCAGTAGCATAGTATTATAGATTCTTCTTCCTCTGAAGTTTAACTTGTCTTTTAGCCTAACCCGCTACTAACAACAGTCAGTATAACCAGCAGCATGATTTTCAACAGTAGCGTGTTAAGCTAGAAAACAAGTAGTGTCACAGCCAGGTGCTAGCTGTGTACTAGGTCAATTCGCGTCAAGGATAGCAAGACAAGTATCAAGATCTCAAGGTTATCACCTAGGTGTTCAAGCCCTACAAGTTGCAGCAGGTGCGCGCGCGATGCGAAATCGAACAGGGACACTCAGTCCTGTCACAAAATAACTGGGATGAAGACTCCTAAGGCGCGGCTTAGGGGCTCAAGAGGAATGGGGCTTCTGGTGAGTCTGTAACACCTGTATTGGGTACTAGAGAACAGACTTAAGGTCTGTCTCTGAAACTAATGGTCCTTAAATACAGGTTGGAGGCTCAGTAAACTACCAGAGACTGTCCTAGGCTTCTACAGATGATATCATGGCTAGGTCATAGCTATGTCATAGTTGTATCAGTAAAGAACAGTCTAGCTAATATGAGACTTGGAGTTTGTGTGGACTAAGAGGGGTTGTGCCCTCAATACTGTACAAATGGTCATAAGGACTTTGACCATTTAATGGAGCTGTTGAAGCTGCAGAAGTAAGGGATTCGGCATTGGAGAATACAAACAAGCAGAAAAAACACAAAGATAACTGTCACATCACCCCCCTTTTACAGTGGTACTTGCCCCCAAGTGCCCTAGTCTTCATGAGTAAGATCAATAACAGGAGAAGTGATGAGATGTGGACAACGACAAAAGGCAAATAGGCACTCCCAACACCTCCAGCTTGGAGAATGGCTCGTAGTTCTGGATGGGGGCATAGAGGGTGGCCTCTTCTGGGCGCATTCGTCGATTGCTGGCATAGGCATAGGTGAGAAATGGAAAAATGCGATGGTACACATCCCCCCTAGAGAGTGCATGAATGGCAAAGCGAATATCTTGAGTTGCACAGTCAGCTTGATGGCGCCAGTGAGCTAGTTCAGCATGAGCTTGGTCCAAATGTCTAGTAGCATAGCGATAGCAGGAGACCTCAGCCCAAGCACCAGGGTTGTTCATGTCATCCAGAGCTGCATTCACTAGATGAGAAAAGGCTTGTTCTGCATCAAACAAGCATTGCTGAAATCGTGTTAGTATGGGATTGGGGCCCCTAGAGGAGCGAGGGCGTGATTGGACATGGAGAGGGAGATAATGGATGGGTTGCCTTGCCCCCATGGTAAATGCAATGCAGGGATCGGCACGGCGGTACTCAAAGGCTAACCACCGAGCGATGTTGACGCGTCCATTGCTGTTGGCGACTCAGTGTTCGACGTAGTGGGGGTGTGTTCATGATTCTGCTGGAAAGGAGGGGAAGGGGGGTCGTAGTGGTTCTCCATCCTGGTTGCGTTGTTTACTTCTGCTGTGGTCTGGATGACCACCTCTTTGTCAGGTAGTTGTCCTAGTTCTGGGGTGGTTGGCCTATAGATGATGTTGTCCGATGTTTCTGGAGGAGGAGCTGTAACTGTTAGACGTGTCCTGGCCTCAGCAAGCATGGCCAGAACTCTGGTTTGGATTTCATGCTCCAGGTTTGGATCCTGGGTTGTTAGGGTAATCATGTCCATCAGGTGTTGAGTTGGGTCATCTGTCATCATGGAAGGGAGGTGGTGTGTCAGGGTAGGTGGTTCAGGAGTAGGGGTCAGTGTTGGGGCATCGTCCGGTCATCTAAGTGCCGCTTTGGTCACTGCATTGTTAACTGCTGCAATGGTTTGGTTAATCATGGTGGGGTCAATAGGTTGTACAGGGAAATGGCGTGGAGTAGTCATCCTGGGCGTAGTGCATGGTCGCATTGATGCGTTGCAGTGGATGGTGTGTTTATTGCAGGCCAGAATTTGTTATCTTGAATTGGGATGAGGAAAGAAAGATTGGAAAATCACCTCTCTCTTAAGGGCGGCGTCGGCTCTGACGCTGGGGAAGGACTGGTGTGATGATTCTGATTCGCGTTTGATGCCTGTTCCAATCTCTGCCTTCAAGTCATGTGACAGGAGCTGTGACGATTTGGATGTGACGGTCTGTGACGTGTTTGTGACAAATTTCCATTGGTAACACTTATGATCTGATCCCTTGACTGCACCATATGGTTTCTCTGCAGTGAGTGCAACCCCTCTCACTTTTGTTCTATCTCGGTTCAGGGCATAACCCCTGGCACATGTGGACACTTACTGGAACATTCTGATTAACTTACATTTACTGATGTGCCTATCTCAAGATGTATTTAAACTGCTACATTACAGAGACAGACCTTAAGTCTGTTCTCTTGTATTCAATACAGGTCTACTATTCTTCACCAGAAATTCTCTTGAACTTCCTGAGCTGCAACTTAGGAAGCCCTCTCCCCAGACTTCCAGCAGGGCCTATTGCCACTGCTTCAACTCCCTGCTCGCACACATGCCCCTCTTGGATCTTGTGGGCCTTGAACCTTGACCGCAGCTCTTTGTAGCTCACTTTGACATCTGAATCAACTTGCCCTTGACCGCAGCTCTTTGTAGTTTGCCTTGACACCCTTGAATCAACTTGCCCTTGACAGTCTTGACCTTGACTTTGCGTGTGCTCTATATCTTGGGGAACAGTGACTTGAACGACCTTGACACAGCAGAGACCTGGCTGTGACATTAGAACAGACTTATCAGAACTTAGAAACAAAAGAACTCACCCGAACCCGCAAGGCGACGACGATGCGTCCCATTGCCCAAATTCCTGACCAACGACATCTTATTCTGCGTGAGAGCTACAGACTGTTGGAAGTGCAGCCATAGCACGCAGCCAATTGATACCAGAGATGGCAGCCCAGATCCGATCATCACCGCATCAATGCAATATTCAGAGCATGTGGGTCATGCAAATTTTCATGTCTATTTGTTATACTTCGCTCTTACAAAAGAACTTAGTAGCGTAGTTAGGAACCTCAGTCTTTCTATCCCAAAGACTGAGGTCAGTACTCCTTGTGTTGTAGCTGCATCTTTCCTTTACTGATTCATTTGTGTAGCTACGCTTTCATAGGTATTATCAAATTATATAGTCTTTCTATCCCAAAGACTGAGCTACGCTTTATAGCTCGCTACAGATTATGAGACCTGAGTTGCTCTAAATCAAATCAGAACACACCAGACAGAAAACCACCACACACTCTAAGCAATGAGTTCCAGCGCAGCGGCACCCAAAGTAGCAGCAGCAGCATCTGCGGCAAACTCAAAAGGAGCACGTCAATATGACATACCTCACTTGGAAGATGATGGTGGAAACTTCACATTCTGGAAGTACAGAGTTCAGATGGTCCTGAAACTGCGAGATTGTGGTCTGTGGTTGATGGATCAGAGCCTCAGCCAGATGCCACAGCACCTCCTGAAAACAGGAGGAATGGGCACTCAAAGATAGCGAAGCACAAGCACAAATATCATTGACGCTCAAGGACGAACCCCTGAGTACAGTCCTGTATGCGAAGACGGCCAAGGAATGCTGGGAGAAGCTATTAGTCCTATGAAGGCAAAGGAGACAGAAGATCGTTTACCTTATCAACGACGTCTTCCTCCACCCTCTCGGACACAGAATCCCTCGAGCCCCAGATAAACCATGTCAGGGCTGCCCATACCATATCCAACATCGGCTTGCCATTGGATGACAAGCTCGTCGCTTTGCAATCATCTCCTCACTCCCAACCTCCCTATCCACTCTAAAAACCATCCTTTCTACAGCCAACCCCTCTTCCCTTACCGTTGAGCATGTCAAGTCACAAATAATTCTTGATGAACAATGTGCGTTCAAGAATCAGGCCTTGGAGTGACCGCTTACTTCGCGCGCTCAGCAAATACAGCTAAAAAGGGAAAAGTCAGAGAGGAGAAGACAAAGAAACGCTGCACTCACTGTAAGAAGTGTGGCCATGTGGTGGAAGAGTGCTGGAAGCTGGAAAAGGAAAATGAGGCCAAAGCAAGTGGCACTGGAGATGATATGCAGAAATCTCCCAACACTACAGCCAAAGTCACAGTAACTGGAGACCAGGCACCTGCCAGTGACAGTGCACCGCAAGGGGACAGCCCTGTACTCCTGTTCAAAGTGCTACAAGCCCTATCATCACGCATCAATCTAAATCAGCGATGGATTATCGATTCTGGAGCTTCACGTACCATGTGCTCCCATCGGAACTGGTTTTTCAATTTCAAAACACTCACCAACCCAGTAAAATTGTCTTAGGCGACAACAGCAGCATCCTCAGCACCGGCATCGGTTGCATCCATGTCCAAATGACAGCAAATGGGAAGTGGAGTGATGCCATTCTCCAAGACGTCCTACATGTCCCCAAACTACATGGAAATCTTTTATCTGTTGCTCAACTCGCCAGTCGCAGAGCCAATGTGCATTTTGCCAAGAATTCCTGCCAGATCTACAGTCAGACTGGAGTGCTTACCTGTGAGGGATGCCTTGAAGGCAACCTCTACATGATGGACGCCCACACTGTAGTCCCGGAGAGAGTCCAGATCGCTCAAGTCGATATTTTCCTGGGTGAAGGGGACAAGGCTAACCCCGATGATGAAGTTGCTTTAGTTGCACGAAACTCAGTGGCGAAAACTGACTTACACACCTGGCACCGCCACCTTGGTCATCTACATGTCAATGCTGTTCTCCAAATGATGTGAAAGGGGATGGTTAAGGGGATGGACATTACCTCACAGACAAGCCCCCTGACCTCTGCAAGACGTGCCTCAAAGGGAAGCAGACCCACGCTGAAATCCAGAAGGAAACTGGGACCAGAGCTACCCAAGTCCTAGGGCGAATCTTCTCAGATGTATGTGGAAAGTTGCCACAACAATCCCACCAAGGATTCAAATATTTTGTAACCTGGGTGGACGATAAGTCCCGAAGAGTCTTTGTTGCCGGCCTGCGAGACAAATCTGAAGTCACTCACCATCTCAAAAGCTTCATTGCATGCACAGAAGTCAAAACAGGTCAGCGAGTCAGGGTGTTGCATACAGATGGAGGGGGCGAATATATCACCGCTGCCGCCCAGAGGTTCCTGCAAGACAAAGGCATCAAACACGAAATGACAATGGCAGACACACCTCAGCATAACAGCATTGCGGAGCGCATGAACTGGACACTTCTTGATAAAGTCCAGATGATGCTAATTGATGCTGACTTGCCTGAGACCTACTGGTACAATGCGTTAGAGTACGCAGCTTATCTGCACAATGTCACACCCACCCGTGCACTGGCAGACTCCACGCCTGATGAAGCTTGGAGCGGAAATAAACCTGACGTTTCTTGCTTGCGTGTTTTCGGCTGCCAAGTGTTTGTGCATATCCCAGCAAAATATCGCACCAAGCTTGGTGCAAAGTCCCTATTGTGCACATTCTTGGGGTATGCTCGTAGTCACAAAGCTTACCGTCTAGTGCACCACCCAACGGGATGTTTCTACAAATCGCGCGACGTTGTATTCAATGAAGGGGGGCCACACAGTGAAAGAGTCATTATTGAATTCGACGATGCAGAAACTAGCGGTGAAAACGACAACATTATTGAGCTGCGGCCTAATACACCAGTGCAAAACCCTAGCCAAATTCAGCAAAGTAGCGACAGCAAAGTTGAAAATGTACTCACTGAGACTCCAGCACCAGCACTGACACCAACACCAATGCCTATCACCACCCGACCAAAGCGAACCGCTTGCCCTCCTATCCGCGACAATGACCCTCACTACTCCATTAGCTCCTACAAGACAAAAGGGAACCTTACAGAGCAAGCCAACATCGCACAGCTTGAGTTGGAAAGTGACCCACGCACCTTCAAAGAAGCTATGGCATGACTCAATGCTGGCGAATGGGAAGTTGCTTGCCAGGAGGAGATGAGATCATTCGAGTCCATGGGAGTGTATGAAGTTGTCGAACACCCAAAGGGGCACAAGGTGGTTGGCAGCAAGTGGGTGTTCCGCACGAAGCGCAGGCCAACTGGAGAGGTCTTGAGGCACAAGGCTTGCATCATCGCACAGGGTTTCACTCAAGTTGAAGGAGTTGACTATGATGAGACATTCGCCCCAGTGGCAAAGTTTGCATCGCTTTGCGCAATCCTCGCACTAGCAACTGAATACAACCTGGAAGTTCACCAAATGGATGTGAAGTCAGCATACCTAAATGGCGAACTAAAAGAAGAGATTTACATGGAGCCACCTCCTGGTTTTGAAGTTCCCGAGGGGATGGTACTCTGACTTATCAAGGCAGTCTATGGAACGAAGCAAGGTGGCCACGTCTGGTATCAAGACATCAGAGCTAAGCTTGAAAACATAGGATACCAACGCACTGAAGCCGACCACGCAGTTTTTGTCTGCCACAGAAACGCAAAGTCCTCTATTATTGCTCTCTACATTGACAACATCACCATGGTGACAAAGGACCTAAAGGAGATCAATGAAGACAAAGAGGCACTCAGAAATGCCTATGAGATGACCGACCTGGGCGAAATCACCTGGATTCTTGGGATGCACATCATGCGCAACCGCAAAGCTGGATGGATGGCACTCTCCCAAGAAAAATACATTGAAGAAATCTTGAAGTGTTTTGGAAAATCTGACGTGCGACCCATTAGCACACCCACCCTTGCAAATGAGCACCTAAAGAGGCTCGACTCACCTACAGTTGACGTCAAAAGGTACCAGCAAGCGATCAGCACATTGATGTACCCTATGCTTGGCACCCATCCTGACCTAGCATACACTGTTGCAGTGCTCAGGAGGCACACTGTGAACCCTGGGGAGGAGCATCAGCAAGCTCTGAACTGCACTTTCCATTACCTCAGAGCCATGAGCGGCACAAAACTTGTCTTCAAATGCAATGCACCTAAGGGAACTGAGCTGTACGGCTATGTTGATGCTGATTGGGCCAGTGATGTGAACGATTGGAAGTCCACATCAGGTTTTGTTTTCCTACTTGCTGGAGGTGCCATTAGCTGGAGCTCCAAGAAGCAACCATCCATCGCGCTATCGAGTACCGAGGCCGAGTATATTGCTGGAGCACATGCTGCAAAAGAAGCTGTCTGGTTGCATCAATTACTAGCTGACATCCACCAGAAGAGTGACTCACTGACAACCCTCTGCATGGACAATCAATCTGCAATATCTGTTGCCCGAAACCCCAAGTTCCACGATCGCACTAAACACATCAAGATAAGGCATCACTTCTTGAGGCACATGTGCAAAAGCCAAGTTATTGAACTGACATATGTGCCAATGGAAGAACAGCTTGCTGATGTGTTGACAAAAGGCCTCGTCTGTGAGAAACACGAGAAGTTCGCTGATGTGATGGGAGTCCAGCATGCAGGCTGAGGGGGCATGTTGGAAGTGCAGCCATAGCACGCAGCCAATTGATACTGGAGATGGCAGCCCAGATCTGATCATCACCACATCAATGCAATATTCAGAGCACGTGGGTCATGCAAATTTTCATGTCTATTTGTTATACTTCGCTCTTACAAAAGAACTTAGTAGCGTAGTTAGGAACCTCAGTCTTTCTATCCCAAAGACTGAGGTCAGTACTCCTTGTGTTGTAGCTGCATCTTTCCTTTACTGATTCATTTGTGTAGCTATGCTTTCATAGGTATTATCAAATTATATAGTCTTTCTATCCCAAAGACTGAGCTACACTTTCATAGCTCGCTACACAGATGCCTTCGATGGACAACGTGGTCCCTCGAGTATCAGTCGCCAACCCGAAACCTAGAAGACCGATCAGTAACCCAGAGCCTTGAAAGAATCTTACCTGTAAACCGAAACCGCCTTGCACTTCTTGCAAACGACTCCTCGACTAAGAGCGTCCCACACGACACAGAACCCCGACTTCTTACTTGAACCTCGACTGGGAGCAGGACTGCTCCAGGTGTCTTCATTGATGTCCATCGAAACAACCCTTGCGACCGTGGCGACCTCCTTCCCATTCATCCTCCCCATCCGATTGACTGACACATCGACCCGGAGCTAAAGCGAAATGCATGCTGGTTAGAGTTACAAGAGGAACACGTACCTTTTAGGGGATATTGGATTCCCTACCGACATACGCAGCTCGCGGTCGACCTTTACCAAGGGACTTGGTACCAAGTCCATCCCAATAACCTAGGACAAATTGAAGCTATTAGGATAGCCCCTAACGAAACTGGACTGAATGTACCTGATACCTCCAGAACCCCACTAACAGAATATATCCTCCAACCGTTATTCGAAGCGCTACCAGCAGGAGCAAACCTGAACCCAATGTCGACCACACTTCCTGAACCCCAACCTAGACAACAACAGCGATCAGCTGACCCAGAAGACCCTGAAGGAGGACCCACTGACTTACTTGCAACCACAGCACCCAAGGATGGTGCACCAGGACGGATTGAAGGGGTACCACCCTCATTCTTCGACGGAAACCGAGCTGAGGCAGAGCACTGGTGGACTCAAGTAGAGCTCCACATTTTCTTGAACAACCAAGTGACAGTTATAAAAAACAGATATCCAGAGTTTCCTATGTGTTGGCCCTAGTGAGAGGACAAAAGGTTAGCCGATGGGTGACGAACAGACAAGGTGGCTAGCCAACATCACCCATGCCAGAATTCAAGAGCCGCACCCGTGGGAGAAATTCCGCCAAACGTTTCAGGTGGCATTCGCCATATAGCCGCGGACAAAAGGCACTCCAGGGGCTAGAGAAACTCCGGATGACAAATGGAAATATCGACATTACATCGCCGAATTCCGAGATCTCGCAATTCGGGCCGGCTGTACCTAGATGATCCAGCAACTCGACAGAATTTTCAAAAGGGGTTACCTCAGAAACTAGTGCAGACTATGATCACTCAGGATAGTCCCCAGACGTTCGACGAAACAGCAGACTCGGCTCGACGATACCATGCGAACTGGATCTACATACAGAGCCTCTTCGCGAACAAAACACCAATCATTAACCGAAGCACTAGTCAAGGAATACAGTCCACGCTCCCTCAACGACGCAACCCGAATGCCATGGACGTCAACGCAATTAAAAAGGCAGTCACTACCAAGACAAAGAACAATATAGAAGGGAGGGCCGCTGTTTTGAGTGCGGCCGACGAGGTCATCTTTTCGTGATTGCCCAACCAAGAAGCCTCGACCTAGCACAAGTGCCCCAGCCCAGACTGCTGCCATCACGGAAATTGCTCTGACGACTGCAACGGTACCCACAGATCAAATGTTTCAAAGCCACCCATGGACATCGCGGCACTTGCAGCATCCCTGAAATCGATGACCACACCAACGCTTGGAGTTACAGAAGCAGTTCAAAGACAACGAGGACTTTTTATATCGCTTGAATGGCGGCGTTTCATTCGAGCGATAGTTTCACATCATGTATACATTTCACCAATTCAAGCAATGAAAATAATTGTTCCCCTCCATGGTGTGAAAGAAATGGCCGACATAGAAGCACTTGTTGACAGCGGTGCAACAGAAAATTTCATCAGTTACAGAACAGTTATCAAATACCGACTCCGACCAAACAACTCGATCCCAAGGAAATTACAAAACGATGGAACCCCTAACGCCACCTGGAACATTGATAAATATGTGGATCTCGATATAACTACAGACAACAAATCTCAACAACATCGATTCTACATTGCGTCGATCGGGACGGACCAAATGATCTTAGGCTATCCCTGGTTCGCCGCTAGTAACCCGATTATAGACTGGAGTCAAGGACGTCTTATGCAATCAATTCAACTCAACGTACCAGAAGCACTTATTAGAAAATTGAATATTGCTCAGGAACTAGCAATCAAAGCGAAAGATAATATTGAGCCTCTTGGGATCAGATCGTGCCAAAAGAGTATCATCGACATCAGAAGGTGTTCAGCGACCAGGAAGCACAGCGCTTTCCTGAGGCCGACCTTGGGATCATCGAATCGAGCTAAAACCAGATGCACCTTTGTCACTAGATTGTAGGATCTATCCGTTAGGACCGGGAGAACAGGATGCATTGAATAAATTCTTGGAGGAGCACCTACAGAAGGGTACATTAAAGAGTCAAAATCGCCATACGCATCGCCCTTCTTCTTCATCAAAAAGAAGGATGGAAAACTTAGGCCAGTCCAAGATTATCGCAAACTTAATGAATGGACGATCCGAAATACATACCCCTTACCACTAATTCCGAACTCATAGATCGCGTCCGCGGCAGCACTCTGTTCACGAAGATGGATGTTCGCTGGGGATATAACAATATCTGTATAGTCCCAGAGGACCGATGGAAGGCAGCCTTCAAGACAAATCGCGGACTATACGAACCCAACGTGATGTTCTTTGGTCTCACAAATTCTCCGGCGACATTCCAGACCATGATGAATGCGGAATTTAGAGAAGAACTTAATGAACGCAATGAAACTGGGAATGCTTGGTTTACTGTGTATATGGACGACATCTTAATTCATACTGATCACGATCTCCACAATCATCAATCCAAAGTACATCGCGTCTTAGATAAACTCGATAAATTGGATCTCTACCTCAAACCGGAAAAATGTGCTTTTGAACAAACACGTATAGAATACTCGGTCTTATCCTTGAGGCGAATCAGGTGCACATGGATCCGGTCAAAGTAGAAGGCGTTGCCACTTGGGAAAACACCTACAACTGTGAAAGAGATCTGCTCATTCCTAGGGTTCTGCCAATTCTATCGATGGTTTATCCAGGGATTTAGCAAAAATTGCAGCCCCACTTAACGCACTCACCAGTGCCAAGAACCCTTGGAAATGGACCAATATGGAACAGGAGGCATTCAATACTCTTAAGCGACAAGTGACCTCAACAACCAGTGCTAATACAACCAGATTTTGAAGAACCTTTCATTGTGGACGCTGACGCCTCAGGCTATGCCCTTGGAGTGACCCTGAGTCAAAAAGATCCTGAAGGACGACTACACCCCATCGCCTACCTGTCGAAGACGCTAGATGCTACACAGTGTAACTGGGACATTTACGATCGGCGAACTATTCGCTATCATCATCACATTTAGATCATGGCGTCAATACCTTCTCGGTGCCAAGAATAAGGTCCAAGTCCGCACTGATCACAATAATCTTCAGTACTTCAAGGAGCCCCAAAAACTCAATCGCCGGCAAGCTAGATGGCTGCAAGAGCTCACCGATTTCGACTTCACATTGAGCATGTCCCAGGAAAGCTTCATACAGTTGCAGATATGCTTTCACACCAACCAGACGCCATCACGGACTAGGAGATAATGATGAATCACCGTCCTCCCTGCCGAGCTATTCCTTAAGACATCTAAGCCTGTGAAACTTCCCTTCCCAAGCTCTCTCCTGGAGCAGCACAAAGTCTTCAGCGATATCATGATCATATTCTGGGGACACCCAGGTATAGATAAAACCATACAAGGAGTACAATATGAATATGAAGGTGAAGGTTTAAAAGAATTTGTATGGAATACGTCCGGGGGTGCGCAAAGTGTCAAGAGAATAAACCCAAGCTCACCAGGAAAGCACCGACCTTTCCCTTAGATGTACCGGCTACTGCCAGTCCATTCCAATATATTGCTATGGATCTGATCACGGATCTCCCATTGGCTGGGAAATATGATGCAGTACTCACTATCGTAGATCAAGGATGTTCTAAAGCTGCCAAATTTATACCCTGCTCCAAAGATATCACAGGCGAGGGAGTTGTGGCCCTTTATTATCATCACCTTTTTCCATTCTTTGGAATCCCACAATGCATCATCTCCGATTGAGATCCGCGGTTCACATCTCATTTCTGCATGCATAGCAAAGTTCTTCAGATCCAACAAAACTTGTCGACTGCATTCCACCCCCAGACAGATGGCTCGAGTGAACATATGAACCTCTGGCTTGAACAATACTTGTGACTCTGGATAAGCATATGATCAGTATCGTTGGCCCAATACTTACCGCTAGCTGAATATGTTCACAATTCCTGGCCACATGATAAAAAAGCTCTCCCCACACACACTAATTCATGGTATACAGTTTGACTGGAAGGCCGAGGCTGTGGAAACTGACGTTCTGCAGGTCAATGAGCACCTATGCGACCTAAGCGACACATCTCGAGCGGAGGACACGTTTAAAAA
>WTXG01000561.1:0-13488 GCA_022496185.1 Multifurca ochricompacta | reverse complement strand
TTCCACTCCAAGTACATGGGCTCTGACCATTGTGCGAAGTGTTTGGCGTACTCGTCATCCTTTTCACCATCCTCTGGCTTGGGCGGATTGAGGAATTCAGGGGCATCATGTGTGATGTGCCTCTTCATCCCATTGATCCTTAGCAGGGCAGTGAAGGACACCGACCACTGCTGCCAATTGGAGCCATCAAGTTTGTCGAACTTGAAGGTGGGGGGGAAGACAATAGACGACATTTGAGATGATTTAAAAAAAGGGTTGATCCTGGTTCCAAGGAGCAATTAGAACCAGTTGTCCAGGTCTCATTTAAGAGGGCCCATCCACTCTGTGGCGCTATGCTTCAGAACTTAAAAAAGTCCTGCCTCTGATGTGCAACCTCTAAGTAGTATAGTAAGCTGTCTAGCGCCATCTACAACAAGTCCTAAGCCCACATCAGGGGGACATTGTGTAAATAGATGGGGAGTCATGTCATGGAGGAGCCAACCACAAGTTCCACTAGAGACAAAGGGTATAGAGCCCTTCCTCTAGTGCTGGTGGTGGAGTCCATGATTAAGCCCTAGATGATTGGGGCCATGACTATAGTAGACTATCAGATCTCCTCTGGTTGGGGCGAACCCCCAATGAAAGCAGCGGGTACTTCTGCCCAGAGACAAGACCCTCTAGCTACTGTGTGTCTACTATAGTAGTTCAAGCCTACTTGTATCGAGCCCAAGCGTCATGGGAGTGACTACCCATGCCTTGTTCTAGACCCTAAACTCTACCTGCAGGTCGCTAAACCTGGCTTACGGATCAAGCCAAGCATTGACTGAACCTATAGCTCCAAGCCTTCTGGGCAAGGGGCCTACTAATACTATGGATGGGATGAAAACCCAGCTACAACTAAGAATACTATTTACTTAGAGCGCACATGAGGAACTCAAGGTGTTTCACCCACTTAGGGTTCCTTATCACCTCTTGCAAGAATCCCCTGAGGGACTAGCCAGACAGATCAAGGTGGGCACATAAAGTGCACCACCTTGTGGACAGTTAAGTGTCATGAACTGACACCCTAGAAAACCTCCTGACCCCCAGAAATCCTCAGACGCTCCCAGAGACCTTGTAAAACCCTCAGAGACAAAGATAACCCTAGATTAAGACCAGAGAAGGGCCGGTCTGGACCAGGGCCGGACTCCTGCCAAATTGGAGACCTGTGGGAAGAGTACTAACAGAACCCCACAATGCCTAAACAGCAGTCCACAAACTGCGGACTGCGGACTGCGGATTTCTAAGCCCAAAAGTGGGGCTATTCTCATTGGTGGATCAGTAGGGAGTTAAAGCGAAGTTAACCTCCCCTAAAGTGGTGCACAGACCAAAGTCCCGGTTGTAATTACGTATATAAACCCTTTGGGAATAGAATGGACAGCTCCAGACTGTCCACTTGTGATCCAGTTCCTGATTACCTAGGAGATTAGCCCCACCTTGTGGAAGGCTTCTCATCCCTTGCCCTTGAGCTGTTTGCTTCGTCTCTCTTGCACTTTCACCCTCACTCTCACCTCTTTGCCCACTTCTAAATCCCTTCCCCTCGCATACAACCCACTGTCCAGGCAGTCGACAGTGAGTTGTAACAGGCCCTTCATGGACGACTGCAGCATCAAAGGCCACCCTCTTGTTATGAGACCCCCAATGGCAGCTTTGAGACCATTCCTGACAATGTGGGAATATGAAAATTTATCTGGGATCACCTCAACGACATTCATCGTATCCTTCATTGCCTCCGACACACAGGCTCGACTGTTTCCGCCACTAAACTCTTTATTGCAGTTCCTGAGGTTGTTATCCTAGGCCACAAGTGCACTTATGAGGGCCGTGTTCCCGATGACTCGAAAATTGCCAAGATCCGCAACTGGCCCCCATGCAAGTCCCTCACTGATGTCCGCGCCTTCCTAGGTATCACTGGCTACATGCGCATCTGGATCAAGAACTATTCAGCCATCGCACGCCCTCTGGTCAACCTCACTCGCAAAGGACAAGCCTTCTCTTGGGACGAGTGACACACACAAGCCATGGAAGCCCTCAAAAATGCGATCACCCACTCCTTGGCCCTCATTCCCATCAATTACTCTTCCAACTGTGCAGTTTACCTTTCCATCGACTCATCCTGGTGCGGAGTAGGTTGGATTCTTTCTCAGGACTGTGCTGATGGCAAGTGTCGCCCTGTTAGGTTTGGTTCTATCTCATGGAATGAATGGGAAGCTCGGTACTCTCAAGCAAAGCTCGAACTATATGGTCTTTTTCAAGCCCTTTGTGCTCTACATCTTCACCTTGTCGGCATCCACAATTTAATAGTAGAAATGGATGCTCAATTCATCAAAGGTATGATTGCCAACCCTGACATTCAACCCAATGCTGCCATCAACAGGTGGATAGCTGCAATCCTCCTTTTTACCTTCAAATTAGTTCATGTCCCGGCTCAGAAGCATCATGGTCCTGACGGCTTATCAAGACGAGAACCAGCAGAAGGAGAAGACATAGACGACGAAGACCTTGAAGACTGGATCGACAGTAAACTCTGCCTTGGTGTCTGGTTAACTACTTGGGCTAGCAGGCTACGGACTCATCTAGGCATCCCTCTGACCTCAGTGCTCAATGTGAATACACATTCTTCCACCTCATCCCTTGACTTCCCCTCTTCTGCCTGATCTATAGATGCCAACGCTGACATGCTCCGGATCCAACACTACTTGGCCACCCTCAAACTACCAGAAGGACTTAGTGCTAGTAACTCGGAGAGGCTTTTGAAGAAAACGCGCAAGTTCTTTTTACTCGATGGTCGACTCTGGCGACACAACGGTCTTAGTCAACATCAACTATACATTACCCCATCCCAACGCCTTGCCATCGTTCGCTCAGCACATGATGACTTAGGACACAAAGGCATCTATTCGACTCGACGCTTTGTCATGGATTGCTTCTGGTGGCCCTCCCTTGATGCCAACATCAAATGGTTCCTCAAGACATGCCACAATTGCCAACTCCGTCAAGTAACCAAGGTCCAAATCCCTCCCACCGTCACTCCTCCAGCGCCCCTCTTCCGAAAAGCCTATATCAGCACCATGCACATGCCTCCTGCTGGTGGATTTCATTACATCATTCAAGCCCACTGCTCCCTCTCTGCTTGGCCTGAATGGCACGCACTTTGGACAGAAGCAGGTCGCACCCTCGGCAGCTTTATATTCGAAGACATACTATGCAGGTGGGGCGCTGTTGAGGAAATTGTTACTGACAATGGCACACCCTTTGTTGCAGCATTGGACTGGTTAGCTAGCAAGTTTGGCATCCGGCACATCAGGATCTCAGCTTATAACTCACACACCAATGGCATCGTCAAACACCAGCATCACACTATCCGAGAGTCAATTGTCAAGACTTGTAGAGGTGATATTTCTAAATGGCCTGTCATGGCACCTCACATTTTCTGGGCAGACCGGGCAACGATCCGCAAGTCCACTGGCTTCTCCCCTTTCTATATGGCTCATGGCATTGAACCTCTCCTCCCCTTTGATCTCATTCTTGCTACCTTCCTCATCCCTGATCTCACCAACCCCATCTCAACTCCCAATCTCATTGCAACCCGAGTGCGACAACTTCAGTCTTGAGAAGAAGACCTCGCAAACATTTGAGACAACATCCTCTGAAGTTGTTTTGCGTCCGCCAAGGATTTCGAGTGCCAACACGCTCATACCATCAAGACCATCTCCTTTTGCCCTGGAGATTTGGTCTTGGTTCGAAATTTGGCGGGCGCAAACAAATTTTCACACAAGACCAAACCCCATTACTTCAGACCCATGGTAGTTGTTCACTGCTCTTGCAATGGAGCCTTTTGTCTAGCAGAGCTCGATGGCACTATATCATGACTCTGCTATGCTGCCTTTCGCCTCATTCCATATCACTCCTGGTTGCGTTCTAACATCCCACTTGACGAACTTCTCAGCCCAGACGACTTCGCAACACTTGGAGGAGATTCAGCCCTTGATGACAATGATGTTTGACTGGGGACAGTCAAAATTTGAACCCTGTTGACACGGCATGTGTCTTGAGGTGCTTCAGGCATCTAGGTTAGGGTCTAAGCTGTGCAAGATTAGATTAGATATAGATTCGGAGTTTCGGACTTTTTACTATATCATTATTACTTTCTTTCTTGCAATGCGCAGCAGCTGACTGATGTACCTTAGTAATCCTGTGTAGCATGTGATATCTCACTGGCCAATGGCCTTTGTCCCTCAGTAGTATATTCTAGTGCATTCCATTGCACACAGACCGTCCTTTAGAACTATATAAGGAGGTCTATTTCGTCTCTTACACTTCAGAGTTTTCTTCACCTCTGAAGTGTAAGTCCCAGTCTCTCTACTTACTACCTTACCTATAACTAACCGTCTCTTGTAGATAACTTGTTTCTAGGTGTGTAGTATAGTAATATAGAGTTTTCTTCACCTCTGAAGTATAACTTGTTTCTAGCCTTACACGCTAACTAACAGTCAGTATCACTGCGCGCACATGCCTGTTCTTCAAGAGGCTCTCAAGAAGTCTCCTCTGGTGGTGGTGTCCCACCTTAACTCTGCTCTCACCACTGCTGGCCACCAAGTCCAGCTGTCCACTGTGCAGTGGACTGCCAAGGCCAACTTGGTCCTCACAGCCAGCCCTGATATCACAGAGGCCAACCTCCTCAATGCTCAGCCCCTCCTCACCCAGTCTCTGGGTTCATTCCTCTCAGCAACTTCCCAGCCCCTGCCCACCACCTCCCACCTCAATGTCAAGTGGTCCCATGTGACTGTCAATGGCCTCCCCACAGGGGTCACTGAGAGCAGTGGGGCCTTCACCCCCATGTCCTTCCATGAAGTGCTTGGCAAGGACAACCCCATCTACCGGGGCCTCAAGGTAACCAATCTTCCTTCCTGGGTGCGCGCCCCCTCCTCCTACCCTCCTGGTTCACACTCATCAGTTGTTTTGGCCTTTGAGGACCCAACTGGTGCTGTCCTCAAGCACCTCTTGTATCAGCGGACCCTGTATGCTTTTGTGTTATGTCTGGTGTGGGATGTTCCACATGACTTGTGTTGTTACAATCCTTACCAAGCAACCCCATTTTCTTCACCCTCCCCAACGAGGACCCTGCTCTTCCACCTACACTGCACTTCATGATTACATCCCCTTCCTGGGATCCATCACATGCTCTGCTCCCCTCCCCATGACCTTATCTGCTTATGCTTACATACTTGACTTGTTATCTCTTTATCTTTATGACTGGACACTTACTTAATTCCCTATCAGAAGCCAGGCTTTACACCCTCCGCTTTTGTATATTCGGGCCCACTTGACTCTGTGATCCTTATCTCATAGATGCCCATCAGATTACATATATAAGTCCACTGTAGCTACACTGTAGACCTCAGACTTGACTTATTGAATACATTGGTGTTCATCTTCTGGACTTCCCTTTGAATCTCCTTAACTTGTCCATCTCAGTGCTTTCAGCACTTCTCCACTCAACATCGTCTTAGGGAACAGCCCCTTTGACTTTGACTCATCTCATTGACTCCAAGAGGCCTTATTGGTTTCTTATCCAAATACACAAGTAACGCTGTTGCACAAGTCATGCAGGACGCCTCACACTGGGCGTAACATGTGTGACAGTGCAATTCATGGGTTCAGGTAAGAAACCAATAAGGCTTCTTGGAGTTTCAAGTGGAATGAGTCAAAGTCAAAGGGGGCTGTTCCCTAAGATGATGTTGAGCAGAAGAGTGCCAGAAGCACTGAGACAGATGAGTCAGAGATCCAAGGGGATGTCCAGAAGACAAGCACTGATGTATTCAATAAGTCAAGTGGGCCTGAATATATGAAAGCAGAGGGTGTAAAGCCGAGCTTCTGATAGGGGATTAAGTAAGTGTCCAGTCATAAGGATAAGTAGATAAAGAGATAAGGGATCAAACATAGGTAAATGTCAAGTCAACAAGTACAAAGCAAATCACGGGGACAGAAGCAAGGCATGTGATGGGTCCCAGGATGGAGACGTGATCAGGAAGTGCAGAGTGGGTGGCAAAGAGGGGTCATCATTGGGGAGAGTGAAGAAAACAGGGTTGGACAGCAGAGATTGTAACATTTTGGGCACATGTGCCAGGTGCGTCAGTGGAAGCCCAAGCCTTCTGTTCCTTTGACCACTGTTGCAGACCCTCCTCTTTCCACTGGTGCCACTTAGGGGGCCCCTTCTCTTCCTGGTTTTCTGTTTTTCCCTGCGTGGGCTTTTTCCTCCTGCATTCCCTCCTACTTGTTTTCTAGTACATTTGTAGTACATCTGTTCTTAGATAGCTGTGCACTTAGGCAAGGCCTTGATGTGTGTTATAAACTCAATTCCAAAAAAAAAAAAAAAATACAGTATACAGAGATGATTAGATAGATGTTATAGAACATTGATGAAAAGCCTGTCAGATAACCACACAGTGTTGACACAGGACGTGTCTGGAGATGCTTCAGGCATCTGAGGATCACTTTAGCTGTAGATAAGATTAGATTAGGTCCCGGAGTTTCGGACTTTTTACGATATCTTTATTACATTTCTTTCTCACCTTACTCAGCTGATTAGTGATGCCCTTAGTAATGCGCAGTAAGCATGTGATTTCTCTTAGGCCAATGGCCTTTATCCCTCTTTGTTTATTGTCTGGCACCTGTGGACTTATTCCCAGTGTGCACAGACCATTTCCCTTGGCCCCTATGGGTATATAAGGGTGTCTGTTTCTTCTCTTACACTTCAGAGTTCTTCTAACCTCTGAAGCACTTGTCTTTGTTCTAGCCTAACCGCTACTAACCACAGTCAGTATAACCAGCAGCATGATTGTTTGACAGGTTATGGGCCCTGCCGCTCATACTGATCTGTAACTGCCCTTTTGTTCATTACAGCCCAACTCGCTTATCGCACTTCAAGCTCACAAAAGCTTCCAAGTCTTTCCCACCAGCTTCTTCCTGTGAGCTTTTCTATTTACTGTCTGTGCACCTTAACACCCCACAGGATGACGCAGTTTACCGCTCATCCTGAACTGTTTGGCTAGCCCCTTGGGGTTCTTGCAAAAGGTGACGAGGGACCCTAAGCGGGTGAAACACCTTAAGCTCCTTGAGTGCGCACTAGGTATTAGTAATTTCTTAGTTGTAGCTGGGTTTTTGTCCCATAGTTAGTCTTAGTAGGCCTATAGCCAGAAGCTTGTGGCTTTAAGTCCAGTCAATGCTTGGCTCTGTCTGTAAGCCGGGTTTAGTGACCTGCATGTGGAGTTTAGGGTCTAGAACAAGGCATGGGTAGTCACTCCCATGACGCTTGGGCTCGATACAAGTAGGCTGCACTACTATAGTCTATACATAGTAGATATAGTCTTCATCTCTGGGCATAAGTATCCGTTGCCTTTGTAGGGTAACCACGCCCTACCAGAGACAGACTAGTCATCTACTTAGTCATGGCCCCAATCATCTAGGGCTTAATCATGGACTCCACCACCAGCATTAGAGGAAGGGCTATACACCCTTTGTCTCTAATGGAACTTGTGGTTGGCTCCTCCATGACATGACTCCCAGTCTTGTTTACACTAGACACTCTGGCTAGTCTACCAGAGCTTATGTCTAGTTACAAGATTGCGCTAGACAGTTTTACTATACCTAGAAAGTTGCACAACAAAGGCAGGACCTTTCTAGGTTCTGAAGCATAGCGCCACAGTATGGGGTGGCACTCTTAAGCGAGACCTGGGCACTGGTTCTAATTGCTCCTTGGAACCAGGAACTTCTATAACATCTCAAAAATGCCGTCCTCAATTGTCTTCCCTCCCTCCTCCAAGATGGAGCGCCTCAATGGGTCCAACTGGCAGGTTTGGTCTGCCAACTTCAATGCCCTTCTGAGGATGAATGGGCTCAGGAGGCACATTATTACGGCCTACCCTGATATGCCCTTGCTCCCTGAAGATAAAGAGGAGAAGGAGAAAATGCAGAAGGAAGTCATTGATCCCATCCTTAGGGAATGGATGGGAGAAGAGGAAATGTTAATTGGGCTACTCTATCTTAATGTAACCCAGGAGGTTTACTCTCAAGTAACCTCTGATGCCGACTATCCTTCTCTTTTTGAGAAGTATAGTAAGTGGGAACAGCTTTATGGTGCTGTAGGGAGCATGGCCATGTATAATTTGTGGCTTGCCCTGGTGTCCTTCCGTTTGGATGAAGGACAGTCTTTCAGGACCCAACTACAAAAGGTCCTGGATGCCAGGAGTACCCTTAGGGAGAACGGGATGGAGGTCAATGACCTCCAGATGAGCTTTATCTTGTTAAAAGCTCTCCCTGACTCCTACAGCACCATAGCTGGCTCCATACTAGCCTCTGGCAATCCGGAGCGACTCTCACCTCAGGACCTTGTGCAGAGGTTCCTAAATGAGGAGAGTCGTCTGGCTGGTCCATCGGGAAGTGGTAGTGCAGTCCTGTCAAAGGCTGCACCTGTCAAATCAAAAAAACCTATAAATTTATCACCACTTCCCGCTGCTGCCCCTGGTTCACAAGGGGTGGTCTGCTTCTATTGCCAAAAGCCTGGACACAAGTCCAATGCTTGTGCAAAGAAGAAGAAGGACCTGGAGAATGCCAAAAAGGGCAAGGCAGGGAACAAGAAGAGGGCTGAGGCCCAACATGTTAATACTATAGCCACAGTAGTTAATGGTAGTGGCAAAATAGAGGAGGTGCATGAAGCACCTCGCATTCGCCTTTACGTTCACACCTATAATCTGGATATCAACTCAGATTATTGGATGCTTGATAGTGGTGCAACGGCTCATTTCAGTCCAAACCTTGAAGACTTTGACACTTATAAAGTCGACACAACCCATGAAGTATCACTAGGTGACAACTCCATAGTCAAAACAAGTGGAGTTGGAACTGTGGTCATCAGGACTGATCAAGGTTTTGACTTGGAATTGAGCAATGTGCTCCACATGCCTGGAGGACATAAAATACTCTCCGCCAGTGCCCTAGTAGAAAAAGGGGCAACTGTGTTCTTTGATAATAAGAAGGCAACAATAAAATATGGCGAAAACATTATAGCAGAAGCATGGAAGTTTGGCAAATTGTATTGGGTACTAGGCAAACATGTCCTAAATAGTATCCATACATCTGCATCTGCCTCACTAGAAATCTGGCATCAAAGAATGGGCCATATGTCTAAAGAAGCCCTGAAGAGATATGCTCCTGAGGCTGTTAAAGGCCTCAGAATTAATAGTAGCCAAGTGGAAGACAAGCCATGCTATGGCTGTGAAATGGGCAAGTCCCATCGTCTTCCATTTCCCCCATCTTCAAAGCGCGCATCAGCCCCCCTTGAGATCCTCCACAGTGATCTCGTAGGTCCCTTGCAGTGCAGTTCAATACAAGGGAATCTATACTTTGCCACCTTCTTGGACAACTTTAGCAGATATGCTCTAATTGTTCCAATGAAGTCAAAAGATCTGTTTACACCAGTTTTTAATAAACTGAAGACACTACTGGAAAATAAATTTAATCATAAAATCAAGTGTCTTCATACAGATCATGGTGGTGAGTATGTGAACAAGGCGCTGAAGGCAATGCTTGAAGATTATGGCATAGAGCATAAACTTATGATGCCGTATAGTCCACAACAGAATGGAAGGGCTGAGAGATTCAATAGAACCATTATGGAAAAAGGCACTAGCATGCTGCATGATGCTGGCCTGTCTCTTGGTTTTTGGGAGTGTGCTGTCAAGACAGCATGTCATATATATAACAGAACTCCCATCTGTTCCAACAAGTGGAAAACTCCGCTTGAACTTCTGGTCGGGAACAAACCAGATGTTTCGTATTTCAAGGTCTTTGGTTGCAAAGCCTATTATCATGTTCCAGAGGGCAAGCAGCGTAAACTAGATCCCAAAGCCAGGGAAGCCGTCTTTGTCGGATATGAGCCCACTTCTAAGGGCTATACACTTTGGGATAGTCATATCCAGTCTCTCATCTCTTCACGAGATGTTACATTTGATGAGAGATCCTTCCCATCCCGCTCTGCAAAGGACAGCAGAGCAGATAAACCTATAGAGAAACCTAGTGAAGGCAGCTCATTTACTTTACCAGGTGGCCCAGTCCAGCCACCACCAGCAACTGCTACACATGTTCCTGAGGCTCCTCCAAATGAGGAAGACCTAGAAGAGGAACAGGAGGACATCGTACCTCCTCAATTACTACCACAGCCTACCACACCCACACGTAACGTAGACACCACACACCCTCAGACTATATATCAGACTCCTCCATCACAAGTCATGGAACCTTCCTCCCCTCCCAAAAGAACCCGTGCAATCAGAAAATCAAAAAGAATTGCAGACAAAATTCCTCAACCTAATTTTGAGAGGAAAAGTCCACACTCTGAACGATGTGATAGGGCAATCCAAGAAGATTTAGACTTGGATACTGCACACCCAAATCGCAATCATCGTCTGAATCCTCGCTTCTACAATGAGGATAATGCAGAGTTTGTGCAGGGTTCTTCCAGACTTGGTCAGATGGATCTACTCAATGCTGCAGGATCACCTTATAGGGATCCTCTTACTTTTAAAGAAGCAATGGAGTCTGATAATGCCAGTGATTGGCTTGAGGCATGTCAATATGAAATTGACGCCTTAGAAAAACTTAAAGTGTGGCACCTTGAAGACCTTCCTGAAGGTAGAAAGGCTGTAAAGTCCAAGTGGGTCTTTAAATTGAAAGCAGATGGATGCTTTCGTGCTAGGCTTGTAGCAAAAGGGTTCACCCAAATAGAGGGGGTGGACTTCGATGAAACCTTCTCCCCAGTCACCAGATTTGAGTCTCTTAGACTATTGTTAGCATTGGCCACGCTTGAGGATTGGGAAATCCACCAAATGGATGTCAAATCGGCATTCCTACATGGCGACCTGGATGAGGAGATCTACATGGAGCAACCTGTCGGTTTCGTCATTGCTGGACATGAGTCCAAAGTTTGTAGGCTACAGAAGGCTCTGTATGGCCTCAAACAAGCTTCCTGAGCATGGAACTTGCAATTCCATGCAGTTCTCAATGAACTGAGCTTTACTCGGACGTACTCTGATGCAGGAGTATATGTGTATCATCACCAAGAGGGGGATGGTTTGCTTTTTGTCATTTTATATGTTGATGACATCACTATACTTGGGTCCTCCACTAAGAAGATTCAATGGCTGAAGGACTCTCTATCTAGCTGATATGAGATGACTGATCTTGGTGAAATCCAGTCCTACCTTGGAGTCAACATCACCAGGGACTGTCCTAACAAGACACTGGATATTGACCAGACAGCCTATGTATCCTCAATAGTTGAGAGGTTTGGAATGGGGGATTCCAACCCAGTATATACTCCTCTACCCTCTGGCATGGATGTTCATTTGGTCAAGTTTGAAGACCAGGCATCTACCTCTGAAATTAAGAGGTATCAGCAGTTAATGGGGTCTCTGCTTTGGGTGCAGATTGGAAGCAGACCTGACATTAGTTTTGCTGTTGCACGCCTTAGCCAATTTGCTTCCAACCCTTCCCAGCAGCACATGCGACTAGCAAAGTATGTCTTAGCCTATCTAAATGCTACAAAAGACTACAAGTTGCGCTATTCTGGAGGGAAAGGTGAAGTTGGCCTTCATGGCTTTGTGGACTCCTCATGGGGAGATCAAGAGGACCGCCACTCCACCTCTGGCTACGTCTTTTTCCTTGCTAATGGAGCCATTAGTTGGTGCTCCAGGAAACAAAAGACAGTAGCACAGTCCACCACAGAAGCCGAGTATATGAGCCTAGCAGAGGCTTCAAATCAGGCTGCGTGGTATAGGACATTCATGCAGGAATTGGGATATGAAGTTAATTCACCCATACAACTGCATTGTGACAACAAGGGTGCAGTAGATCTTGCATTAAACCCTGTCACAGGAAGGCGATCAAAGCACATACCAATAAAGTACCATGCCATTAGGGAGTATGTAGAATCACACCAGATAGACTTGGTGTGAACTCCCACTGGAGAGATGCTAGCAGATGGCCTTATGAAGTCTCTGCCTAGATCATCTTTTGATCACATGGTAACTGGATTTGGACTAGTGCTGGAATGAAGGAGCTGGAATCTGGAGACTTTGTTCACCAGTTTCACTTTCCCACCATGCCACATGAGCATGTTCTCAACCTCAAGAGTGACGCAAGAGAGTTAGAGAAGTTGGATCTCTGGCTGGCAACATGTTCATTCAATTGTGAACAGCAGTGTGCTCATTCAATTCATTTCCACCTAATGATCAATGCCTTCACCATGGAGGGATGTTGACACAGGATGTGTCTGGAGATGCTTCAGGCATCTGAGGATCGCTTTAGCTGTAGATAAGATTAGATTAGGTCCCGGAGTTTCGGACTTTTTACGATATCTTTATTACATTTCTTCTCACCTTACTCAGCTGATTAGTGATGCCCTTAGTAATGCGCAGTAAGCATGTGATTTCTCTTAGGCCAATGGCCTTTATCCCTCTTTGTTTATTGTCCGGCACCTGTGGACTTATTCCCAGTGTGCACAGACCATTTCCCTTGGCCCCTATGGGTATATAAGGGTGTCTGTTTCTTCTCTTACACTTCAGAGTTCTTCTAACCTCTGAAGCATAAGTTCCTTCTACTTTACTATCTACTACCTTTAGACTAACCTTGTATATAGACTTGTCTTTGTTCTAGGTCAGTAGTATAGTATGATATAGAGTTCTTCTAACCTCTGAAGCACTTGTCTTTGTTCTAGCCTAACCACTACTAACCACAGTCAGTATAACCAGCAGCATGATTGTTTGACACACAGAATGCAAAATAATTTGATGAACACATAGCAATTTGCAGGGGTAACCCCTGGGTAATTGTTTTGATACCTGGGTTACCCATAAAATGAAATGCATGCAAGTTCTTTACTTGCATCGCACATTTCAGACATCCAGCCTGGGACATCCCGGTCAAGGAGATATGCACTTGGACACAATGTGTTCATTTATGGCTACTCAAGATCCCTCAAAATTCCTATTTTATGTTCATAAGATTAAGATAATTTATTATTCCATTTTTATTTTATTATTCTGGTTTCAATTTTATATGAGCGTGACTGTTCTTTGCATTTCTGCGCATTTCGGATAAGTGGCCTGGGCCATCCTGGTCAAGGAGATAAGCACTTGGACACAATGCATTCATTTATGGCTACTCAAGATCCCTCAAATATTGTTGGTTTATGTTCAGAAGATTAAAAGGATCCTTTATTTACATTATTATTTTATTATTCTGCTTTCATTTCATACAAGCATGACTGTCCTTGTGCGTTTAAGTCAACCTTCCTTAATAGGAAGGAGGTCAGACCACCATGTGATGCAATGTAGTTGCTGCCCCATGCAGCTTGTAGATACACGCAGGCCTTGTTTCAGTAAACTAATTTGATAATTAGATTATATTATA
>WTXG01000560.1:0-13509 GCA_022496185.1 Multifurca ochricompacta | reverse complement strand
ATGCCCAGAGATGAAGACTATATCTACTATGTATAGACTATAGTAGTGCAGCCTACTTGTATCGAGCCCAAGCGTCATGGGAGTGACTACCCATGCCTTGTTCTAGACCCTAAACTCTACATGCGGGTCGCTAAACCCGGCTTACAGACAGAGCCAAGCATTGACTGGACTTAAAGCCACAAGCTTCTGGCTATAGGCCTACTAAAGCTATCTATGGGACGAAGACCCAGCTACAACTATGAAGGTTACTAATACCTAGTGCGCACTCAAGGAGCTTAAGATGTTTCACCCGCTTAGGGTCCCTCGTCATCTTTTGCAAGAACCCCGAAGGGCTAGCCAAACAGTTCAGGATGAGCAGTAAACTGCGTCATCCTGTGGGGTGTTAAGGTGCACAGACAGTAAATATGAAAGCTCACTGGAAGAAGCTGGTGGGAAAGACTTGGAAGCTTTTGTGAGCTTGATGTGCGAAAGCGAGTTGGGCTGTTTATGAACAAAAGGGAATTTAACAGTCAGTATGAGCGGCAGGGCCCATAACCTGTCAAACAATCATGCTGCTGGTTATACTGACTGTGGTTAGTAGCGGGTTAGGCTAGAAAAGACAAGTTACTTCAGAGGTAGAAGGAACTCTATATTACTACACTACTGACCTAGAAAAGACAAGTTCTACATAGAGCGTTAGTCTAAAGGAAGTAGAGAGTAAACTAAATGGGACTTACACTTCAGAGGTAGAAGGAACTCTGAAGTGTAGGAGACGAAACAGACACCCTTATATACCCATGGGGGCCAGGGGAAATGGTCTGTGCGCACTGGGAATAAGTCCACAAGTGCCGGACAATAAACAGAAGAGGGATTAAGGCCATTGGCCAAAGAGATATCACGTGCTTACTGCGCATTACTAAAGGTATCACTAATCAGCTGAGTAAGGTCAGAAAGAAATGTAATAAAGATATCGTAAAAAGTCCGAAACTCCGGAACCTAATCTAATCTTATCTACAGCTAAAGCGATCCTTAGATGCCTGAAGCATCTCCAGACACATCCTGTGTCAACATCAATCATAGGTGGAAATGAGTTAAATGAGCACACTGCTGTTCACAATTGAACAAACATGTTGCCAGCCAGCAAGGTGAGAACAAGTTGACGAGAAGTGTGGGGTTGTAAGTTTTGCATACAAGTTGTAGATTTGCTTATGCAAGCTGAATGCTTGACATATTTGAATGCCTACTTCTGGCATGCACACACCACTTGCATCACTCTCGAGGTTGAGAACATGCTCATGTTGCATGGTGGGAAAGTGAAACTGGTATACAAGGTGTGGCAGTTTCATCTGCTGGTATTGGAGTCATGTGCATCATGTTGTTTACTTTTTCTTTTCTATATTTACCATATCACGCAGATACACACATGACTTGCTTATGAGGGACTTATTATATGCTGACTGATTTGCTTACTGATCTTACTTAGTGGCTTACTGATCAACATCCAGAGGGCGCAACCCCTCCCCCTTCTTTATCCATCTGGGGTATTCTACTGTACAACCATTAGATTACCTAGTGAATGCTCTAGTAACTACCAGAACCAACCCTCATAGGTACTGAACATGTATATAAAGCCTAGTAGTACAGGACAGGATGCTAAGTCTGTTCTTCTGTAGCAATACAGGTGTATTAGGACTCACTCTTCTGAACCGAAAGAACCCCCACTTGAACCTTCTAAGCTGTGCCTTAGAAGGACTTCGAACCCCAAACCTTGTGGCAGGACTTAGTGTCGCTGCTCAACTTCGCCTCACACGTGTGCCCCTTGACTGGCACAACTTGCCTCAGTCTTGATTAGACTTGCTAGACAGACTTGACTCTTGACCAATGACCTTGAATCCTGAACCCTGACACAGCACTGCACCTTGCTGTGACACAAGAACAGACTTTACAAAGAACTAGACAGAAGAACTCACCAGAACTGCAAGGCAACGACGACACATCCCTTGCCCGACACCCGATTGCGATGTCTTCAACACGCAAGCCCAGAACCCCGCCGTCCGAATGAATGTCCTTCGACAAAACATCTCCATGACAATACCTATCGACCGAAGAGTCAGAACCCAGAGAAGGTGGAGACTTACTGTTTGATCTCCACAACCGATTTGCCCTACTTGTGGCAGCAGACGACACCATCGACATTGAAACATGAACCGCCACCCCACATACAATGGCAGCTAGACTGAACACTAGACAGGCACGATGGGCCGCAGAGGAGGACATTGTCAAGTCGCACCCCAGTTGACCTGAATGAAGCCCCAAGGGGAGAACCGCTGTGACCACCCGAGCCATAGGCAGAAACCCTGACAAACCACCTTTAGGCCCTCCTGCCTTGGGGGCAGGAACAGTAAATCAAGGGGGTGGAACCATAACAGGTGTACCACCACCTTTCTTCGAAGGAAACCGCGATATGTCCATGGATTGGCTTGCGAAATTAGAACTATTCTTCAGCTTAAACAAAAATGTGGCCACAGTCCAAAATGAAAGAACCAGAGTCGCATATACTCTGGGATTAATATGAGGGCCCAGGGTGGATCGATGGGTGGTGGACCAAATCAAGTGGTTGACCAACATCAAAGAAGGGAACATCCGAGTTCCATACATTTGGGCTGGATTCAAACAGATCTTCCGAGAGGCGTGGGCCGACGTAGCGGCAGGACAAAAAGCACTATGTGCGCTAGATCGATTACAAATGCGCGATTCTAATATTGATGACTATATCGCCGAATTTCACACACTGGCCACAAGGGCAGAACTTCATATCAATGATCTGGCCGCTTGGCAATACTTTCACCGAGGCCTCCCCACGCATCTTGTCCAAACAATGCTTCTATTCGATCAGCCCAAAACCTTTGATGAAGCAGCAGTGTCTGCTAGGAAGCATCACGCTAATTGGTTGTATAGTAAAGATGCCCTTGGCATGAGACCCACAACCAACATGCCACCACGTGGCAATAAGTTTACATTCTATCGACGACGTGACCATGATGCCTCTACCCCCGAAGTCATAAAGAAAGCCATGATGGCTGAAGAGAAAGAACAATACAAAAAAGAAGGATGATGTTTTGAATGCGGTAGATGAGGACACCTGGTCCGGGACTGCCCGAATAAGAAAACACGTGGGAGTACCCCCATGCCAGCCCACACCGCCATGGTCACTGAAGTACCTACAACTGCGGTGGTACCTGCAAAAGTGCCCGACTCTACCGATGCGTCAATCACCCCCACAGTGGATCTCAATGTGCTTGCCATGGCCCTTAGAACCATGACAGATGAACAACGCCAAAAACTCCAGGAGAAATTTAGTGGCGATGAGGATTTTTACATCGCTTGAATGGGATGGCCTACATTCGAGCAATAATCTCACATCATGTATATAGATCATCTCTAAAGTCAATGAAAATATCTGTCCCCTTACATGATGTGACAAAGAAGGCCCATATACAAGCACTCATTGATAGTGGTGCAACCGAGAACTTCATTAACTATCAAATAGTCATAAAACATCGCCTCCCCACAAAACAATTAACAATTCCTAAAAAACTCCAGAACACAGACAGATCACCAAATCAAACACACACCATCACGCGATGCATGGATCTCAATGTCACAACTGAGGATAAATGACAAAACCATCGCTTCTACATCGCATCCATTGGTACCGACGAAATGATCCTTGGGTACCCCTGGCTTGCAGCAAACAACCCGGATATCAATTGGACAATGGGGACCCTCAGTCAATCACTCACATTCAATCTACCAAATAGTCAACTTAAACATATGAATATAGCACAAGAATTAGCAATCAAAGCTAAAGACACAACAGAGCAGACTTGGGATCAGATCATCCCAAAAGAATATCATTGACATCAAAAGTTTTTAGCGACCAAGAGGCACAACGATTCCCAGCAGCACAAACCTGGGATCACAAGATTGAGCTAAAACCAGAAGCACCTGCTACACTAGATTGCAAGATCTATCCATTAGGACCAGGCTGTTATGTCCAGTGTGGGACATTCTGCACAACTTGTGCGACAGCGTGGGTCAAGAGTTTCAGATAAGAAGTCAACAAGACCCCTTGGAGTTTAAAGGGGATGAGTCAAAGTCAAAGGGGCTGTTCCCTAAGACAATGTTAAGCGGGGAAGTGCTGGAAGCACTGAGACGAGCGAGTCAGAGGTTTCAAAGGGAAGTCCAGAAGATGAACACTGATGTATTCAATAAGTTGAGTCTGAGGTCTACAGTGTAGTTACAGCGAACTTATATATGTAATTGAATGGGCATCTAGGAGATAAGAAACACGGAGTCAGGTGGGCCCAAATATATGGAAGTGGAGGGCGTAAAGTCGAGCTTCTGATAGGGTATTAAGTAAGTGTCTGGTCGTAACAATAAGAAGATAATGGATAGGAGATAAAGAAGTAAACATAGGCAAATAGAAGTCAACAAGGTATCAACAAGTTATGGGGATGGGTGGAGAGCATGTGATGGGTCCCAGGATGGAGACGTAATCAGAAAGTGTAGTGTAGGTGGAAGGGCTGGGTTCTCAGAGGGGAGTGTGAAGAAAAGAGGCATGCTTGGTGGGGTTCGTAACATCACCCCCTCTTCTGGTTCTAGCAGACCCAGCTAGAAACGACTCGTACCGTCATCATCTTGTACCAGCTCCAAATAGTCATCAGCTACATTACGATCATCGAGGGTGTCGTTCTCTTTATCTGAATCTTGAGGGCATCTATGGGTGCGCAGGAATCCATATGGACCTCATTGTCCACATTGATAGCATAAGTTGTGGATCGGGCAATCGAGCTTGCGATGCCTGGAATTGTGGCACAAACATTTGCCGCACCAGCCCAACGGATTGATAATGGTTGGGGCTACGCCCACACGGCGGAAGATACAGAACCTGCTCCAGTGCAAGTTGCTGCGGCAATGGCAACACCACTTGTGGTTGAGGGGGCAGTTCCAGCTGATGTGATACTTGCTATCGCATTGCCAGCAGGTCTCTCCCCGGGGGTTCTTGTGCATGCGTGGCATCTCGAATTGATTGGGCAGCAGTGTTGGTGCAGCTCCCAATGATCGTGGAGGGAGGGGGTGTGCATAAGTGTCTGTGTACCTCTCTGCAATAGTTTGGTACACATCCCCTTGTTCCAACCTCTTCTGGATCTCAACCAACTCCTGCTCCACCTGGAACATCCCACTCATCAGTCTTGTCATTCGTTTCGTGTGTTCCTTGTATTGTGTGTTGAGCGTTGTGCGTAATGTCAGGTTCTTCCGCAGTCTCATGACCTCAGCCTTAAGATGTGGAAGGCGCATGTCGTTCAGGACCTCGTCAATGGTGAAGGCCTGTGAATCTTCAGCAGCGAGATGTCCCAGCTGCTCATCGCTCATCATGTGATGGAGGCGGCCTGTATACCTTTCCTCCAAGTAGACTGGTGCCCTGTAGACAGGGCCATTCTTCTTCATGCATCCTGCAACATCCATACCTCCGTTTGTATAGAAGATGTACTTAGCTATGGCAACCGTTCCATCAGCCAGGGTTATCTCTAGAGGGTAGTACATTGAGGAGTTTGGATTATTGGTGAAGAAGGGGAATTTGGGAACTTCATCATCCAGCTCCATGCCCAGCAGGTCATTTGGGTGTGGCTCTTCACAGTGTTCAAAGTCATCATTGGGATTGGGGGATTGGTTCTTGGTTTGTGCCTCCGTGGCTTCGTAATCAATGGGGGATGAGGGACGCATTGAAGGGTGGGCAGAAGGGAAGTTCTTGACAACAACAGTGGAAGTGGTGAACGTGTCGACGGCAGTGTTGGCAGTGATGAAAGACATAATTGATTGGGTAGTGGTAGGACATTGCTGGGGGAGCATGTACTGGGGGTTCTGCTGGGTCTGGAGTCACCCCCCTTTTAATTGTCTCTGGGTGCTTCTGGATGTCGGTGATGGAACTCTGAGATAAGGGTTGGGGCGAAGATATTCCCAGCTGGCTCCCATGAGTTGTCAGAGTCTGGGAATCCCTTCCAGCTAATCAGGTAATGCAGTTTGCGCCCCCAGCCTCTTTGGGTGGAATCCAGAACACACTCCACTTCCCACTCTGCTTCTCCGTCAATAAGGTCAGGTGGGGGTCTCGAGAAGTTCTCTCCATGCATGGAGGTTTCCTTGTATGGGGTCAGGAGTTTGGCATGGAAGACAGGGTGGATCTTCCATTGCGGTGGCAACTTCAGTTCATATGACACATCTGACAGCTTCCGCATGATCTGGAAGGGTCCATGTCGTCAAGGTGCCAGCTTGGCTGAAGGGTGTGATGTGTGAATGTTCCTCCCTTCAAGCCAGACCCAATCATTGGCTTGATAAGGTGTGAAAGTTCCTGGTTGTGCCAATAAGAGCTGTTGTGCTTTTGCCAAGTTTTCATTGGCCGATCGCCGTAGTTCCTCCCATTGGCCAATCTGTTGGGTGACTGATGGGACATTTGTAGGCTTATCGGTCCATGTCATACATGGCGTCCAGCCCATGATAAGGGAGAAAGGGGTAGCCTTTGTCATCCCATTGGGCCATGAGTTATGTGCAAACTCTGCTGTCGGCAGCCATTCTGCCCAGTCATCTTGTTGTCCATTACACCAAAATCGGAGGTACTGTTCCAACCACTGGTTCGTTCATTCTGATTGTCCATCAGTTTGTGGGTGGTATGTGGTGGATATATTCTGTGTGATATCCAATGTCTGACACAGAGCCTTAGCAAATGCTGATGTGAACCGAGTGTCTCGATTGGATATGATCTTCTTGGGGAGCCCATAATGATGGTAGACATGGTTCAGGTATAGTTTTGCTACTCCCTCAGCTGTAATGGTCTCCTTGCAGGGTATGAACAGGGCGGCCTTTGAGCAGTCGTGGTTGGTGATGGTGAGGATGGTGTCGAAGCCTTGTGATTCGGGCAATTTGACAATAAAATCCATGGCAATGGTCTGGAATGGGGTTGATGAGGTGGGAGTAATCGGATATATGGGTGGGATCTTAGGGTGTGTATTGACTTTGTTCACTTGACATGCCGCACATCCTTTTACATAGTCTTCGACATCTTTCTTCATATTGGGCCACCAATAGTCTCTCTTGGCAAGGGCGTAGGTGTTGGCAATGCCAGGGTGTCCAGCAGAGGGGAGATCGTGGTGAAAATGGATCACCCCCCTCTTAATGTTGTCGCCACTGGTGACAACAAGTCGATCCCTGTCTTTCCACCAAAGGCCGTTAACTTCTTTTAGGTTGTGTGCATCAGCCCATGAGCGACATAGCTCTGGGTTCATATTTTGTGAGATTTGTGCCCATAGGTCCATGTCATGAAGGCTGACTATGGCTGTCTTTGCAAACACCTCTTCTGGTAAGACAGTCACATTGTCATTGTCATCTTCCCCTGTATGCATGTCCGGCCTTCATGACAGTGCATCTGCTCGCGCATTCTGACTTCCTGCAATGTGCTTTAGGGTGAAGTCATATTCTTCAAGCTCCAGAACCTCTTGTGCCACCCGTCGACTGATCTTGTGGGGTTCTTTCCAGTACAATAGGTTGGAATGATCGGTGTAGATGACTGTTTTGTGAGGATTTCCTGCCAGATATGGCCGCCAATGTCGCAGCGCCTTGACTATGGCTAGAAGTTCTTGGTCCCAAATGTTGTAGTTTCGCTTGGCGGATGAAAAGGTTTCTGAGTAGTATGCCACTGGGTGAAGCACTTGTAAACTGTCTTTTGATACAGTACTGCCCCATTCGCAAAGTGGGAGGCATCCACTTCCAATTTGAAGGGGCGACTCAGATCAGGTTGGATGAGTACTGGTTCTGAGCCACCAGGCCTCCGATCTGTTCGAAAGCTTGTTGTTGTTCGGTGTCCCAACGTCATGGCACATCCTTTTTCAGGAGGTTATTTAGTGGTCATGCAATGCCTGAAAATCCCTGACGAAGCATCAGTAAAATTGCAGAATCCAATAAAGGATTGGACATCCTTGACACAAGTTGGCACCGGCCATTCTCGAACCCCTTGTACTTTAATGGGATCCATGCGTACTTGTCCTCCCTCCAGGATAACTCCGAGGTACTTGACGCTTCGCTGCTCAAAGGAACACTTTGCAGGTTTGAGATACAGATCATGTTCATGCAGTATATCTAGTACCTGATGTACTCACTCTCGATGGTGATTCAAATTGTCGGTGGTGGTGACTAGGATGTTGTCCATGTAAACTACCACTTCACCGGTAAGGATAAGTTCTTGGAAGATGTGGTTCATCATAGATTGGAATGTTGCTGGCGAGTTTGTGAGTCCGAAAAACATGACATTTGGCTCAAACAACCCTTGATTTGTCTTGAATGCTGCTTTGCACTGGTTGCCCTCTTTGATCCTGACATTATTGTAGCCCCAGCACACGTCCATTTTTGAAAAGAGGGACTTATCCCACATGGTGTTGATAAGTTCGGAAATGAGGGCAGGGGGTAGGCATTCTTCACCATGTACATGTTAATCTTTCGGTAATCCTGGACGGGTCGTAGCTTGCCATCCTTCTTCTTAATGAAGAAGAAGGGTGAGGCATATGGTGACTTGGACGGGCGAATGTATCCCTTGGCCAGGTGTTCTTCAAGGAATTCTGTAAGCGCAGCCTGCTCAGCTTGGGATAGCAGGTAGATTTTGCAATCTATAGCAGCTGGTGTATCAGGAAGGAGGTCGATGGCGTGATCCCATGGACATTCTGGGGGAAAGCAATGTGACTCCTCTTCAGAGAACACCTTCCAATGTCAGTGGTAAACGCTCGGTACTACGTCATGGTAAGTCTTCTTGTCCTGCCCTTGTGTTGCCTTCTGGGCCAATTCTGATGCCTTGGTGGTGTAACAATGACTGAGGTCATCTTCTTCCTCTGTACACATAGTTCTGGCTGCTGGGTGCCTGATTGTATAATCATAGCCAAGTGATGTGATAATGGTTGGGTACGAGTCCTTATCCATCGTTGCGTCGGCCCAGTTGATTTTTGGTTCAAAAGCAGCAAGCCAGGGGTATCCCAAATAAGATCTTCGTCTCCTAGATCGGTAATCAGGAAGTGAATGATCTTCGTTATTTCCTCAACCTGGACATTCAAGTCCATATAGTGGGTGATCTTTCTGGTGTGATTGGCCGTTCCGTCAATACTCCAAATATTCTTTTCCTGGGGAAGTGCCAGCCTTCCCAGACCCATTGTTTTGATTAGTCGTGGGTGAATGAAGTTGTCTGTGGCTCCAGAGTCCACTAAGATATCTCAATCGGCCATCCTCTGTGTAGTTTCAAAATGAACTGGTATTTTTAATGACTTGAATTGACTAGCATACACAGAGGTGACATGGAGTGCTTGTGCCCAGGCCAATGGGTTTGAGCCTAACAAAAATCCTTTTTCGCAAATGCTTTTTCTACCAAAATGGTGCGCACTTCCTCGCTTTCTTTCATCATATTAGCCCATATGTCTTGGGCTTTCTCTTCCTTTGACCTTTTGTCCACCATGGGTGGGTTATTCTGAGTGGGACTTTCTGATGTGACGGTTGCTGTGGTGACATGAACCCCTTTTTAGGGCAATTCCGAGACATATGCCCTAGTGCTCTACAGCAGAAGCACCATCCTTCCTTCATTAATGTCTGCCGCTCATCTTCCATAAGCATTGCCCGAGCTCGGGCTCGATCCACAGAGGTGTCCATAGTGTTTGGGTCCCTCTGGGTGTGCTGGGCAGGCTTTACTCCGAAGGCAGCCTTCCACTGGTCTCTGGTTTTTCCCTTTTTGGTGTTGACTCCAAACCGTGTCTGGAAGTCCAGGTAGTCTTGTTGCTGCCGTCAGGCAGCATCGACCCAACCATCCCAATCATGCGGATGATGGAACTGTATGATATTTTTGACCAGTGGATTGGGTAGTCCTTGTGAGAAGAGGTCTAGTGTTGCCTCCTCATCTGTGTCGTAGCCGGCTCTATTGGCCAGGCTTCTGAACTTGGTGATGTATGCATCTAGTTCGCCTTTCTCCATTCTGAGGGATTTCAATTCCTGGGCTGCCTTCTGCTTGGCTTGCCTGTCCATGAAGGCATCTTTGAACCTGTCAGCAATGGTCTCCCAAAGACCTTCGCTTGTGGTACAATGCCTGCTTTCAACTTGCTCGTTCAACCATTCTAACTGCTCCATGGTCCAGTCGTCTACCACATCCCCTTGAATCAAGGAAAGGAACAGATTGGCATGCTGAAATGGGTTGACAATTTGTGGGACATCATGATTGAAGTTCTTAAAGGTTGTAAACTCCAACATAAACTTTTTGCTCTGTGAGCAGTCTCCAGTAAATGTCTGGGGTAGCACTCCTGACAGTCGTCCCAAAGGGGGAGGAATGTTTGGTGGTGCCACTGAAGGGGCCGGTGGGGCAGGGTCTGGGAGTTGGGCAGCGATGGTAGACATGTGTGGGTGGGATGGGATGACGGTTCGTGTAGATTGTATCAATATCTGTGGAGTTGTCAAAGCAGGGGCTCTGATTGTGACAACTACCAGTGCAACCAGAGATGTAGATGCTGCTAATGCTGGTGCTTCTTCTTCACTGGGTTCTTCTATGTACTCTTCTGGTTCAGAGTCCATGACAATGGCCAGAGGGTTTTCTCTCCATGGGCCTAGTCCAAATTCGGGTGGGGCAGGTCCTGTAGTGACCCAAGAGTGTCGGCTATCCGAATATTGGATACAGTACCAAACTCTTTTCTCGTTGTCGTATTCTACCGGTTGGTATCTTCCATCATGATAGACATAGTATCCAAACTCGGTTTCAAAGTCTTTCCAGGCGGCAGAGCCAAGTACTTGCTGTGAAAGATTATTCTCGTCTCTGCATTCAATGAGTTCTTCTCGGAAGAGGGTCTGACTGCAGCTGGAAGCCACTGTGAGAGACTTGACTTGATGTTATGTCTGGTGTGGGACGTTCTGCATGACTTGTGCGACAGCGTGGGTCAAGAGTTTCAGATAAGAAGTCAACAAGACCCCTTGGAGTTTAAAGGGGATGAGTCAAAGTCAAAGGGGCTGTTCCCTAAGACAATGTTAAGCAGGGAAGTGCTGGAAGCACTGAGACGAGCAAGTCAGAGGTTTCAAAGGGAAGTCCAGAAGACGAACACCGATGTATTCAATAAGTTGAGTCTGAGGTCTACAGCATAGTTACAGCAAACTTATATACATAATCGAATGGGCGTCTAGGAGATAAGAAACATGGAGTCAGGTGGGCCCAAATATATGGAAGCGGAGGGTGTAAAGTCGAGCTTCTGATAGGGTATTAAGTAAGTGTCCGGTCATAATGATAAGAAGATAATGGATAGGAGATAAAGAAGTAAACATAGGCAAATAGAAGTCAACGAGGTATCAACAAGTTATGGGGATGGGTGGAGAGCATGTGATGGGTCCCAGGATGGAGACATAATCAGAAAGTGTAGTGTAGGTGGAAGGGCTGGGTTCTCAGAGGGGAGTGTGAAGAAAAGAGGCATGCTTGGTGGGGTTCGTAACACGGGCGAACAGGAAGCACTCAATAAATTCTTAGACAAGCATTTACAGAAGGGGTATATTACTGAATCCAAATCACCCTATGTGTCTCCCTTCTTCTTCATAAAGAAGAAAGACAGGAAACTATGTCCAGTCCAGGATTATCATAAGCTCAACAGTTGGACCATCAGAAATACATACCCACTACCCCTCATACCTGAGCTTATCGATCGCGTACAAGGGAGCACTCTATTTACCAAAATGGATATCCGTTGGGGCTACAATAACGTGCGGATCATACCAGAAGATCATTGGAAGGCGGCTTTCAAAACTAATCGCGGCCTCTACAAGCCTAACATGATGTTTTTTGGACTAACCAACTCCCCAGCAACATTTCAAACCATGATGAACACGGAATTCTGCGAAGAGTTAGATGAACACGATGCCTCGGGAAGAGCCTGGTTCATGGTTTATATGGACGACATTTTAATACATACTGACTCTGATCCTGTGAACCACCGGTCTAAAGTCCACTGTATCCTAGACAAACTCAATAAACTCGATCTGTATCTTAAGCTGGAGAAATGTGCATTCAAACAAACACGAATCGAATATCTCGGCCTAATCCTAGAAGGCAATCAGGTTCATATGGATCCGGTAAAAGTCGAAGGCATCACATCCTGGAAAACCCCGACCACGGTTAAGGAAATCAGATCATTCCTTGGATTTTGTCAATTCTACCGACGATTTATACAAGGCTTCAGTAAGATTGCAGCGCCCCTAAATGCTCTCACTAGTGTAAAGAATCCATGGAAATGGATGACAGATGAACAGGACGCCTTCAATACTCTAAAACAATGAGTAACTTCACAACCAGTTCTTGCTCAACCAGACTTTACCAAACCTTTCATCATAGACACAGATGCCTCAGGGTTTGCAGTTGGAGCGATGCTTAGTCAGAAGGACCATGACGGACGACTACACCCCATCGCGTATCTTTCAAAGACACTAGACACTACCCAAAGAAATTGGGACATTTATGATTGAGAACTATTCGCAATTATGGTCACATTCCAGACATGGCACCAGTATCTCCTGGGAGCCCAAGACAAGGTACAAGTGCACACTGATCACAACAATTTACAATATTTCAAAGAACCACAAAAACTCAATCACCGCCAAGCTCAGTGGCTCCAAGAATTAGCTGATTTCGACTTCTCCCTTGAACATGTTCCTGGCAAACTGCACACGGTAGCCGACATGCTATCATGTAGACCTGATGCCGAACATGGTGATAATGACAATGAGGCAATCACTGTGTTGCCACCGGCATTGTTTGTTAAGGTAGCCCATACCAATAAACTCCCATTTCCTCAAACTCTGTCTGAAAGACAAAAGATTCTACACCAGCACCATGACCATATCCTAGCAGGACACCCTGGCATTGATAAAACCATTAGAAAAATTCAACAGGATTACGAAGGCCCAGGACTTATGGACTTCGTATGCGAATACATTTGCAGCTGTGCACTATGTCAAGAAAACAAGCCTAAACTAACAAAGAAAGTTCCACTTTTTCCACTAGACATGCCTGCGTCCGTGGGTCCTTTCCAATACATTGCCATGGACCTCATCACAGACCTCCCTGTCTCTGGCCACTATGACGCTGTACTAACCATTGTGGATCAAGGCTGTTCGAAAGCAGCTAAATTTATTCCGTGTTCGAAAGACATCACGGGTGAGGGGATTGCAACACTCTATTATCGACACATATTCCCGCTATTTGGCGTCCCGTGGCGCATCATTTCGGATTGCGATCCGCGTTTCACTTCTCAATTCTCTCGAGCACTGGCAACCACCCTACAGATCTAGGGCCTAGCACGAGTGCACTCGTGAGTTACCTGGATCCGAACTCGTGGGTATTTCGATTAGATAATCCCATACTCGGATCCACATGAGTATGTTCCCACAGATCACCCGGAGCCGCGAGTCCTATACTCACAC